>JAYMFT010197392.1:0-11745 GCA_038088735.1 Panulirus argus
AATTTTCATTCCTTTAAAGGCCCTCAGGTGAACACTCTTACCAATTACCATCAGCTTGGTTTCATGTGTTCCTGCAGTATTGTTGTAGCCAAGAATTGTTACCCTATCTTTGGAATCCTTATCCCCAGATGGAGACTCCTCAATTCTTGGGCAAGTGTTTTTCGTGGCATACGCGCCAATACAAGGCAGAATCTTCAGCATTATACACTTATTCTGGGGCTAAGTTTTCCACAGACACTAACTGTGCAAATTCATCCACAAACTTTGTCACAACTAAGCATCTCCCCAGAAATGCTTACACCTTCATTACGTCAGAGCTTAAACCACTTCATAATTGCACTATATAATTCTGTACTCCTGGCACCTTTCAAAGTTTTCCAAAACTTTAAACTTTTCTGGATTTCATTTTCTGCAAAAAAACTAAAAAATCTACTCCTTTTGTTTCTTTAAGTCAAACACAGTTGATGATTCAACCTTAAAGTACTCACACAAAGTTGTTACAGAAGTTCCTTTATCTAAATTGTTAGCAACACCACCTTTTCAAGCATTGATAATGATTAAAGCTTATGCTTATTAGCAGTATCACCATCTTCTGCACCTCTCGGTCTTTTGGATAACATCCTGAAGGACTAAAATACAGCAAAATAAAAGAAATGAACAAGACTGTTAATTAGCTCGCCTGCAGTGTAAACAGATATTGGTGCCTTATCACTGCTAACAGCGCCACCTTGGTGACAGATTCAAAACATGCCGCAGCATGGGAGTTGCCGGACCTCAGAGCATCGGATCGGAGAGGTACAACCATGAGCTTTGTTTCACTCAGAGCAAGAACATTCAGGTGTCTTTCCTCAGACATACTACCTATCTCTCCTCTCTTCTCATCTTGTTAACATTCACACACATTCAGACACCCCAATCTAAGCCATCGAGGAGGATGAGCACTCCCCACCTGACTCCATCTTCTTTATATAATATATAAATATATATATTTACATAACATACAGGGATTGGGTATCCCTGGGGATGGGGGAGAAAGAATACTTCGTATGTATTCACTACGTGTCGTAAAAGGTGACTAAAAGGGGAGCGAGCGGGGGGATGGAAATCCTCCCCTCCTGTTCTTACTTTTCCAAAAGAAAGAAAAGAGAAGGGGGCCAAATGAGGATTTTCCATCTAAGGCTCAGTCCTCTGTTCTTAACGCTACCTTGCTAATGTGGGAAATGGCGAATAAGTATGAAAGAAAAATTATATACAGAAGATGGAGTCAGGTGGGGTGTGCGCATTCTCCTCGAAGGCTCAGATTAGGGTGTGTGAATGCGTGTGGATGTAAACAAGATGAGAAGAGAGGAGAGATAGGTAGTATGTTTGAGGAAAGAAACCTGGATGTTTTGGCTCAGGATGAAATGAAGCTCAAAGGTAAAGGGGACGAATTGTTTGGAAATACCCTGGGGGTAGAATCGGGGTTGGTGTGAGGACAAGAGCTAAGGAAAGAGTAGCACTACTCCTGAAGCAGTTGTGGGAGTGTGTAATAGAGTGTAAAAAAGTAAATTCTAGATTGACATGGGTAAAACTGAATGGGGATGGCAAGAAATGGGTGATTATGGGTGCTTTTGCACCTGCTCCTGAGAAGGAAGATCATGAGAGGCAAGTGTTTTAGGAGCAGGTAAGTGAGTTTGTCAGCAGTTTTGGTGCATGAGACCAGGTCTTAGTGATGGATGATTTAAATGTGAAGGAAAGTAATGTGGCTGTTGAGGGAATAAGTGTTGTACAAGGTATTCAGTGTTATGAATGGAAATGGTGCAGAACTTGTGGAGTTGTGTGCTGAAAAAAGACCGATGACTGGGAATACCTGGTTTAAAAAGAGAGAGGCATGTATAAGCAAGACATTTGGATGTAAATGTGCTGAGAACAGCAGCTGGTGGGATGATCTGGTCACTATCTTGTTGAATCTTGTGGAGGCGAGGGTGAAGATTTGTAGAGGTTTTCGAAAAAAAGGAGAAAATGTCAGGAAGAAGAGAGTGGTGAGAGTAAGCAAGCTTGGAAAGGAGACTGGTGTGAAGAAGAACCATGAAAGGTTGAGTATAGAATGGCAAAAGGTGAGAGCATATGAAGTGAGAGGAGTGGGAGAGGATTGGGAGGTATTTAGGGAAGCAGTGATGGCATGTGCAAGACACACATGTGGCATGCAAAAAGTGGGAGGTGGGCAGATTAAAAAGAGTAGTGAATGGTGAGAAGAAGTAAAGCTGCAAGTGAAAGAGAAAAGAGAGGCAGTTGGGCAGTACTTACAATGAAGGAGTGCAAATAACTGGGAGATGCATAAGAGAAAGTGGCAGGAGTTCAAGAGGAAAGCGCAACGGTTGAAAAAGAGGGCAAATGAGAGTTGGGGTGAGAAAGTATCATTAAACTTTGGGTAGAATAAAAAGATGTTTGGAAGGAGGTAAACAATGTGTGAAAGACAAAAGAGCACAGGGGGACATTGCTGAAGGGAGCAAAAGGGGAAATAATAACAAGTGGTGATGGAGTGAGTATTTTGAAGGATTGTTAAATGTGTTTAATGATAGAATGGCAGATGTAGGGTGTTTGGGTTGGGGTGGTATGTGGAGTGAGAGAGTCAGGGAGAGTGGTTTGGTGAAAGGAGAAGAAGGGGTGAAAGTCTTGCGCAAGATGAAATCTGGCAAGTCCGCAGGACTGGATGGTAATTGCCAATGAATGTATTAAGAAAGGGGGTGCCTGTGTTGTTGACTAGTTGGAAAGCATATTAATTGTATGGATCATGGTGAAGTGCCTGAGGATTGGAGGAATGCATGTATAGTGCCACTGTGTAAAGGCAAAGGGGATAAAGGTGAGTGTTCAATCTACAGAGGCATAAGTTTGTTGAACATATCTGGTAAATTATATGGGATGGTATTGATTGAGAGGGTGAATGCATGCACAGAGCATTTGAGCTGAGAAGAGCAGCATGGTTTTAGAAGTGGTATAGGATGTGTGGACCAGGTGTTTGCTTTAAAGAATGTGTGTGAGTAATACTTAGATAAACAGATGGATTTGTATGTGGCATTTATAGATCTGGAGGATGCATATGATAGGTGTGGGAGGTAAGCTGCGAGAAGCAGTGAGAAGTTTCTATCATAGGTGTAAGGTGTGTGTAAGAGTAGGAAGAGAGGCCAGTGACTGGTTCCCAGTGAAGGTCAGTCTGTGGCAAGGGTGTGTGATGTCACCATGGTTGTTTAGTTTGTTTAAGGATGTGGTGGTGAGGGAGGAAAATGCAAGAGTCTTGGGGAGAGGGGCGAGTATGCAGTTTGTTGGGGATGAGAAGGCCTGAGATGTGAGTCAGTTGTTGTTCACCAATGACACAGTACTGGTGGCTGATTTGGGAGATAAATTGCAGAAGTTGGTGATTGAGTTTGAAAGAGTGTTTAAAAGGAGAAAGGTGATAATAAATGTGAATAACAGCAAGATCATTTGGTTCAGCAGTGTTGATGGACAAGTTAGTTAGGATGTGAGTTTGAATGGAGAAAAACTGGAGAAAGTGAAGTGTTTTAGATATCTAGAAGTGGAATTGGTAGCAAATGGAACCATGGAAGTGAAACAGAATCATAGGGTGGGGGAGGGGGCAAAGGTTCTGGGAATGATGAAGAATGTATGGAGAGAAAGAACATTATCTGGGTGAGCAAAAATGGATATGCTTGAAGGAATAGTAGTTCCAACAATATTATGCAGAAGGGTGAAATGCCTGCATGGAACGGAGTGAATTGGAATAATGTGGTATAATGGGGTCTACATGCCATCAGTGGACTGAACCAGAGAATGTGAAACATCTTGGGTAAACCATGGAAAGGTCTGTGGGGCATGAATGTGGATAGGGAGCTGTGTTTTC
Source organism: Panulirus argus (assembly GCA_038088735.1). Classification (NCBI taxonomy): domain Eukaryota; kingdom Metazoa; phylum Arthropoda; class Malacostraca; order Decapoda; family Palinuridae; genus Panulirus; species Panulirus argus. The sequence goes on from JAYMFT010197392.1 coordinate 3,878, forward strand.
GGTGCATTACACATGACAGCTAGAGAATGGATATGAGTGGGTGTGGCCTTTCCTCCTATGTTTCCTGGCATTATGCTCTAGTTTGTAATGGCAACCACAGTCTTGACTTGATGTAGTACATTAAGCCATCCCTTGCCATCTGTCAGATGGTATCCTTGGAGTGTTGGAACATCTGCAACTGAAAGTACCAATAAACCTTTTAGACCACTGGCTTCTTTGAATTCCCTGAACAGCTCCATCACTAGAGCTGTGGCCAATATGGTTGACCAGACCATGCCGTGATCTGATGTCCATTACGGCGAGATTCTCTGGCATCAGGGAATTCTTGATAACAGCCAATATTTCTTCCGTTGGTCAATATTCCTTCCACCTGAAGCTAAACCCCACAAATCTCATCTCTGACAGAAAATGAACTTTTCAGGCTGGAGCATAATGTCATTCTGATGAGCTCTTTCCAGGAAATCATAGACATGCCAGAATGCCTGTTCCACATTGGTATAATAAAGCAGTGTGCCCTACATGCACTTGTGTTTGTGAGGGACGCTTTCTGTAGCATCACTGAACCCTTTTGTGTATGAGTCTGGGGTCACACACTGTTACATGGAGGTCTGGCATTACAAGTACCTTCCCAATGGGATGATGAACTTTGTTAGATAGTGTCTTCGAACCATCCAACTCCATCTAATGAAAGCCCCAGTTAGCAACGGTGACTCTTGTATGTACTTACTTTCATGTTGGACACTATAACACAGGAAGCAGCTGTGTGGTGTGTTTCTTTCTGAAAATACACTGTGTGCAGAGGATGACCATTCTTCTTTGGTACCACAACCATCCTCATGCACCATTCATTGGCCTCACCAGTAGGCACCCAACACAATACATCCTGCTTACACATCCTTTCCCAGTAACCACTTACTTCATCTATGTGTACAGTACAGGAAGAGAGTTCCACACTCATGTGGCCTCATCTCCTGACATTTCTATTCCACCAAGAAGCCTTTAATTTCAAACCTTTGTAGACTGCCATCATTCAGTCCTTCACTGGTTGGTTTATTCCAACCATCCACCACCCTAATACCAAACCAGTGCTTCCTAAAATCCTTTCTGGCAAGCTTTTAATTCCAGCTTTTTGTATAAAAACTCAAATATATTTGCAAAATGAAAGTAAAAAATAAAATGTGGAAAGTAAAAAACTCAAAATACTCATGCATCTGGCAATGCTAAAGTGAATTTCCCCTCATACACAAGCAAACTTTGAGCCTTCCACAAGGTCAGGGGAGTTACCAGAACATGTTTCATCTCTTTTTAACTTAGGGATAAGTACTCTCCCAATTTCCTAAGTCAAAATATGAAAAAATTTGCCCTTTAATTTACTGAGATCCTTCCACACATACATACAGGGAACATATACAGCACTGGACACTGCCATGGGCAGCAAAGACCTGTTGCCTTTCCTTCAACATCAGACTATGTAGCCTTTCACTTGACACTTATAACACTAACTCATGGGTAAGACAACCCTCAACTTCTCCCTCATACTACTTTCATTATTCACTGAACATTTTCTTAAAACTAGGCATGGAGGCGGCCTGGTGGTGGCTATGCTCCTTTCCACCTCCCAATGCTGCTACAGTGCCCAGCTTTGCCAGTGTCCCACTATGATTCATATGGACCCCATGAGTTGCCCTTAGCCCTCTCAAAAGACAGTTTGCCAGTGTCTCACCATGATTCACATGGATCCCTGAGTCACTCTTAGCCTTCTCAAAAGACAGTTTGCCAGTGACTCACCATGATTCACATGGATCCCTGAGTCACTCTTAGCCTTCTCAAAAGACAGTTTGCCAGTGTCTCACCATGATTCACACGGATCCCTGAGTCACTCTTAGTCTTCTCAAAAGACAGTTTGCCAGTGTCTCACCATGATTAACATGGATCCCTGTGTCACTCTTAGCCTAGAGAGTTTGCCAGTGTCTCACCATGATTAACATGGATCCCTGTGTCACTCTTAGCCTTCTCAAAAGAGAGATTGCCAGTGACTCATCATGATTCATATGGATGCCTGAGTCACTCTTATCCCTCTCAAGAGAAAGTTTGCCACTGACTCATCATGATTCACATGGGTCCCTGAGTTACTCTTAGCCCTCCCAAAAGGCAGTTTGCCAGTGTCTCACCATGATTCACAAGGACCCCTGAGTCACTCTTAGCCTTCTCAAAAAACATTTTATCAGCAACTCACCATGATTCACATGGATCCCTGAGTTACACTTAACCCTCTCAAAAGACACATATATTCTGAGGAATCCCTCAAGGTCACTGTACAAGTTATATCCCTGAAACATCTCTTTGCATTAGCGTGTACTATGAGATATCCACAGCACAAAAGGGGCACTGAAAATTACACTCTAGAGCACTATGCCAAAACCAGTACACAAACATTTTCTTAGGCTTGTCCAAGCAGCTGTATCAGCCTGAAAACTAATTTCACAATACAGCCTCACTCATAATTCCACACATAATGTCTCCTACAGCATCCTGTGCTTCGTTGAAGGTGAAAGCCTCCCAGTAGTCTTGAGGGAATTTGGAGATGAGGATGCACAGCAGCTCACTAATAGTTTAGGTGGTTATTCATCACTGCCTCCCTGCAGAACCACACCCACAGCCATACCCAGTTCAGAATAAAGTGCCTCCAGCTTTTACATGCTTTGGACTAAATCCCAAGTATCCCCTTCTCCAGAGCTGATCAGCCTAATAACTGTGTACACCAGCAGGTGCCACAGGCCGAGGCCCACCACCAGCCAATCGTGCAGCAAGCACCTGAATCTTGTCTTACTGAACTGTTAATGCCACTGCCAGGTCAAATGGCATCAACCTAGTGAGCTTCTGGTATCCCTTCTATCTCAGTGACCCTCATGACTTATGCCCTGGACACATCTTGCCGTAGTGTAATATTTGGTAGACTGACTGATCACTGTGCCAGGTATTTGGATATGTCAGGGTATAGAAACATTGAGCTGGCTTTGTGTTTATTAAGTGGTGATTATACGTGACCACCTCACTAGTCCATTAGCCATAATACCCTACAATGGTCTCCGGAAGTGTTGTCTGGTAATGCTACACAAAATTTCTTATATCCTACAGTGTGCTTTGTTCACATCTTGTCACAGAGTGATATTTGGTAGGTTAACTGATCACTGTGCCATGTGTTTGGGTAAGTCATAGTGTATAAACATTGGACTGGCTTTGTGTTTATTAAGAAGTGTTCAATACATGCGACTTCCTCACTAGTCCATTAGCCATACTACCCTCCAACTGTCTTTGGAAGTGTTGCCCAGTACTGCTGCCCAATGTTTCATATATTGTACAGTGTACTATATTTTAGAGGTGTTGGGAAGTTATCTTTTTATGGAAATTTTCATCATCAAGAAGTCAATCAGTAAATCATATGATCATCAGCATTGCTATTGAACCAAGTTAGAGAAGTGTATTAACCTAATTACAGAACACTCAAGTCTCAGAAACTTCATTAAATCTTATGAGCATTTATGGGCAACTACAGTATCTTAACCAAGTGGTTTCTGTAAAGAAATTCTAAAGTAATCTGAATAATGTACACTTTTATTCTTCCGTTTTTCCCTCCAAAATACTACCTTACTGTTATTCCATCTTACAATTCCCCTCACACAACTCCTTCATTTATAATCATGTCTTACTACTCTTGATGTATCTCCATCTATTCTTTATAAACAACTATTCCACTTTCACAATTACACCACAACCCCCTTCACTTACATCCTATAAAAATCCTTTAAACAGTAATGGCTGATCATGAAAGCCTTATATTTTTCCATTCACAAAACATGCAGGTTTTTATTTAGACTGGCTTTCTTACTATTCCAGATCTGTCTGTACCTAAGGTTTTTACTGAGACTGGCTTTCTTATTATTCCAGATCTTCTGTACCTAAACATCACAGTACAATATACTATCCCTTCATTTAGATTTTCTCAGAATTCTTTCTTACATTCTTCGACAAAAAATGGTTATATAACTCTAAAGTATATTTAATAATCATTGAAAATATTTAGAACTAAATGAAATACTTACGAGAATACATTTTTAGGTAGCTTTTTGGTTGGGATGGATGTAACCACTTGCCCCCATAGGAGTACAACACTCCCAAACAAGACACACCATAACCACAGTTCCAAAGTAAGGGCTGCAGTGGAAAATGCCCTACCTCCAAATTGAACTATCACAATCTGTTAATGAAAAGATAAATATGAGTTGCATAATTCTAGATATCCATAAAATCAGCTAATGAAATAACTATAATTTCAAGACCCCTTTTATTGGGCTCCTACAGCTTCAAGGCTGAACTTCAATTGGGTGTAGGGATATGAAAGGCTGCTTTGGTATGAGAAATTCCTTGATGAAACTGTACTCCATTTCATCCACAGATGATAATACAGCTTCACCAAACATAAATATACCCTTGCAGTGTAACAACACACAAGTGGAGTTCAGCAGAACTGATATCAATATCTCTTATGTCATGGAAGCACAAGTTTCCTGTACCAAAAGGTCATAGATTATACTAGGTTGAGAGGAATTGATACATCATCACTGGTACATCTTATCTTCACTTATACCAGTATGGATACTGAAAGCATTATACATGATACACCAGTTGAAGAAGAAAGTGATCATGTAATGCTCAGGTTTGAATATATGGGAAAAGAGGACATTAAAAGAGTAGTATTGAGACAGTGACTAAACAAATGTATCTGTGGAAACCACACAAATCTCAATCATTTCTAAAGTAAATTATTATGGAAAATGGAATTCAGTAGACAGGAACTAGGGCTTTATGGTCAGAGGTTCTATGAAATTTACAAAGAAGGAATACCTCAAGCCTCAAATACAGAGGGAACAGTAAGAAACACAGATGTCATAAAGCAAAGAAACTTCAAGATGTGCTGTGATGAAGATATAGACAGGACTCTAGCCATCCAGCATTTGCAAGGTATGTGAGAGCATGGAAGGAGTATAGTATGGTAAAAGAGGCTGAACAAAGAAACTTTGAAAAGAAAATTATGAAAAATGCAGGTAAAAATCCAAAATTTGTCAAAAAATTTGTCAGGAGTCAGTTATCAGTTAAGGAAAAGCTATTCAAACTAAAGCATTCTGAGAAAAAATTTGTTGATGATGTAAGGATATATGGAGAACTAAAAAACAAGTTAAAAAATGTTTTACTTTGGAAACCACTATAGTCCCAACACCAGTGAGATGGAATGGGGAGGAGGTTTTGGAAATCATTGAGATACCAAGAAAAGTTGTTAACTGAATACTCAAAAGGATTTGACCCAAATAAGGTGAGATGTCAGATTACTTATTGTGTTGATGAGGATGAATGTTAGCAGAGGATTTAAAAAAAAATGATTTGGGTATGGAGAGGGTTGTGAAAGTGAGTCAGCCTGGAAAAGAGGCTTGTGAGAAAAGATACCAAGAGAGATTGAAAGTAAACTGGTAAATGGTGTGAGTATATGAAACTTGGGGAGTGGGAGAAGAATGGGAGGTGTTTAAGTAAACAGTGATTACATGTGCATGAGAGGTGTGAGGAAAGGGGCAAGTGTGAGGTATACATGCAAGAAGGGGAGTGAATGGTGGGTTGACATAGCTAAATTGCTACTGAAAGAGAAGAGAAATGTATGAGAATTATTTGCAGAGGAGTGCAGTGATTGGGTGATGTACAAGAGAAAGCAGCATGAGGTCAAGAGGAAGGTGCAGAGGATGAAATTGGGGCAAACGAGAGTCAGGGTGAACAAGTATCAGCAAACTTCAGGGAGAATATGTTTTGGAAGGAATTTGATAGTATGAAAAATAAGAGAAAAAATCAGAACATCAGTGAAGGGGACAAACGAGGAAATGGTAACAGGCAGAAATAAGGTTAAGAGAATATGAAACAAGTATTTTTGTTTCTTAAATGCGTTTAATGATAGGTTGGCAGATTAGGAACATGAAAAGTAGTTTGGTGAAAAAATGTGGTGGGGTGAATGCCTTGCATTAGATGAAGTATGGCAAAGCAGCTGGAGCAGATGGTACTGCAAACTGAATTTCTTAAGAAAGGGGGTGACTGTCATTGTTTGGTTAGTTAAGATTTTCAATATATGTTTAGTTAATGGCGAGGTCCCTAAGGATTGGCAGAGTGCCTGAATAGTGTCATTATATAAAGGCAAGGGGGAAAAAATAATATGTTGTATGGAAGAGAGTTGTTTGTTTGAGAGGTTGGTGGCATGCAAAAACTTTCAGACTGGGGAGGAAAAGTGTGGCTTTGGGCATGAAAAAGGATATGTAGATCAGGTGTTTGCTTTGAAGAATGTATGTGACAAATACTTGCAACAGGATAAGGACCTGCATGTGGCATTTGAGGATCTGGAGAAAGTGTATGACAGGGTTGATAAAGAAACTCTATGGATGATATTGTGAATATAAAGTGTGGGAGAAGGGCTGCTAGAAGCACTAATGAGTTTTATCGAGGGAGTAAGGCAAGTGTGTGAAAAGGAAGAAAAGAAGGTAATTGGTTCTAAGTAAGGATGGATAAGCATAGGGTGCGTAATGTCACCATGGCTGTTAACAGGTTTGTGGATGAGTTGGTGAGGTTAGGTGAATGCGAGGGTCTTGAAGGTAGAAGCAAGTATGTAGTCTTCTGGGGGTGGGGATGCCTGGGAGGTGAGCGAGTTGTTGTCTGTTGATGAAATGGTACTGGTGACAAAATTGAGTGAGACACTGCTGAAGCTGGTGTCTGAGTTAAGGAGCGTGTGGAAAAAAAAAAAAAAAAAAAAAAAAAAAAAAAAAAAACAAGGTCATTAGGTTTAGCAGTGATGAGTGACAGTTATTTGGAGTGGGAGTTTGGATGGAAAGTGTGGGAGTTTGAATGGAAAATAACTGGAGGAAGTGGTGTCTTTCAGAAAACAAGAGTGGCTATGGCAGTGAATGGAACCACAGGAGCTAAAGTGAGCCACAGAGTAGGTGAGGGGGTAAAGGTCCTGGGTGCACGGAAGAACATGTGGAAAGAAGCGTCACCATCTTTAAGGGAAAGACTGGTATGTTTGATGTTATTGTAATCTTATTCATGCTGTATATATGTAAAGAAAATTATGGGCATGTTATGCACAATATGTGGAGCAAAGAGGGTTGATCAAATAAGAAACAGTAAGATAAGAGAATGGTGTGGTAATGGGTATGAAAAAGCTCAAGAGCTAGTTCTTATTTGATGTGACATATGGAAAAGATGAGAGAAGAGAGGAAGACTGAAAGAGCATAAGTGTTGCAAGCTGAGGGAACAAGGAAAAGGGAGGAACCAAGGAAGGGGTGAAAGGAAGAAGTGGAGAAAACTTTAAAGGTTCAGCACATGACATGCAGGAGGGTGCTAGTATGCAAGGGATAGAATGAGATAAAGTGATATAGCATACAGGGGACAACATATGGTCACTGGGCTGAACCAGGGAGTATGAAACGGTCAAGGGACACAACAAAAAGGTTTGTAGGGTTGTACTGCGGCTAGGAAGCGCTGGTTTCAGTCCATTATACATCACAGCTAGAATTTGGATGTGGGTGAATGAGGCCTTTTCTTCATCTGTTCCAGGCACTATGCAGAAAACAACATTTAAAAAAAAAGAAAAAAAAAAAAAAAAAATATATATATATATATATATATATATATATTTATATACTTTCTTTTTTCATACATATCCGCCATTTCCCACGTTAGCGAGGTAGCGTCAAGAACAAGGGACTGAACCTTAGAGGGAAAATCCTCACTTGGCCCTCATCTCTGTTCTTTCTTTTGGAAAAGTAAAACAGGAGGGG
>JAYMFT010197403.1:0-11745 GCA_038088735.1 Panulirus argus
ATTATTATTATTATTATTATTATTATTATTATTATTATTATTATTGTTATTATTATTATTATTATTATCATTATTATCATTAAGTGCTTTTTTCAAAATGTTTCCTTTTTAGTTTCCCTATATTCTGATTGCCATGATATTATTACCACAAAATCTAACCGATACGACAAGACGATGGGATATTCATGGATAGAAAGTTTTTCAGTAATCTCTGAAACTCTAAAGTTGAACTTCATAAGCTATAACACTGACAGAGAATCACATGAGCGCCTGGAGTAGGCTGTGCGGTACGTATCAGTCTATCTTCATCAAGGACACTAACGCCTGAATGTTGTACCGCAGTTCTGAAGGTGTCTCGCTTGCAAGCAGACGCTTCTCTCATGTACGGTTGATGTTCGTCATGATAAGTTCACAAGAGCCAGAGTTTGGGACGGGGGCTCATTTAAAGACAAGAGGCCCGTGTTCAAACTAAGTCCTGGCGAATCTTTGGGATGAATAACGTTCCAAATTCGTGCTTACGATGAAATTGATAGTCACTGATTAGTCGTAACCAGATCGGTAATAGTGGATGCTCGTTCACCTCACTCTGACCCTGTAGCAACACGCTGGACGCCTGTCTGCAGACGAATGTGGGCTGAACAGTGCATGCTGGGGTGCAGGAGAGAGGGCGAGACGACCAGATAGTCAGAGAGAGAAGAAGATCAATGATCGCTGGCAACTTTGCGCTGTCATTGTAGTGTCGTTTATCCTATTACATCACTTAACATTGTTGTGATGATACGTAAACAAGAGCTCAGAGTCTAGCTGTTAGCTAACTCTAGGTCCTGTTCCTGTCGACCTCCTATAAATCGACCGGGTTAAACTACCTCACTCCCTTCCTCCCTCCCTGTCGTACTATCCCCCCCTCACTCCCCCATCCGCCTCCGGTCTGATTCCCAGCGAGGATTTGCTGGTCGCACAACACCGAAGAGACACATGACTCCACGCAGACCATTCACCTCAACCCTCTTGCTCTCTGTTCGCCTGGAGTGTGGTCGTGTGTTGTGTGTGTGTGTGTGTGTGTGCACACTAAGCCTTTGTCATGATTATTGCCAATGTGTTGACGGAAGTAGAACCTGCCTGACCATTGTTTTTTTTTTCTGTCGGTAGGTAAGGTGTAAGTAAGTAGGGGAACTAACCTGTAAGTCGCCGACTCGTGAGGTAAGTACTTTGTTTTTCCTTTTTCTGTGAGTACTTGGTTAGTTCATGATTAGGTAAGTTAATGCACAGACCTCCATTATTAAGCGAAATTGTATTTATGAATTCATGCGAATGATGCTTTTATACGCGGACGTTATTAACGAATATTATTTTCAGTGAGAGATAATCAAAAAATACGTAAATTAATTATCATCAGTATTTAATAACTGGCGTTATTTTTGATATGATGAACAGAACTAATGAAATATGTACATCATTTTTATTCATATAGTCAGTTTCATATATAATGTAGTTATGGCAAGACGGGTCATCGCGATGGGAATGTACTCGTGGTTCTCTGACAGAGAAAGGCGAGACAAAGTTGGTTATTCCCACGAGCGTTTTGACGGCTGTTGTCTGTGCGTCTGTCATCCATGAGTTGCTTGACGCAAACGAGATTGATTCGTGACGACCGTCTTTTTTTCGAGATGAATGTCGTCAGGGCTGTATGGCGTGTGTGCTGTAGAATTGTACTTGTCGCGTTGTGGAACCAAAAATCCACGAGGCTGAGCTTGGAGTTGGCTGTGTCTCAGACTTAGCCCATTGCTACACAATGGTCCAGATACTGTTTTCTTTTTTTCTTCACTTCGTCTTAAAGGAAACCTAGTTTCGTGTGACTAGGGAAGACTCTCCCATCGCTGACACTCCTCCGCCACTTGTGTGTGGGACTTATTCTAAACTCCTTAAAGGGCGACGATACGACCCTTGACATAGTGGCACAGCCCTTTAGCCCGGCGATACGGCCCTTGGGGTCGACAGCACGACTCCTGGGTTATGGTAATCTACGTAATCTCTAAGCTAACCATCGAGGGTCGGCTGATCAGTTTAAGCGGAAGGCCGCCATATCATATTCAGGTATCGTCTCGACGTTCCCGAAGAATCTTACCGTCGTGTTCATAGATCGAGACTGTCACTCGAAGTACAGTTATGTGCAATACGTGCTTCACTTATACGTTCAGGTCATGGACAATATCTGGCGGTGTCCATTATACATCATGCAAGACTATAGCAGCAACAGTTACTTATTTCGACAACTCTCAGACCCAGTTGGTTGGGTGTGATGGGAGTGAAGATTCTTGACTCCCAGCTTATCTCTGTTGTTTATCTCGATACTATCGGCAACCAGCTCTCGGATATTTGCATTTATAGGATGAGAGTAAGATTCGTCAGACCCTCAGTTGATCTCTGGATTTGAAGGCGTTTTTAACGAGTAAAACTGGCAGTAGTGTGATTGTCAAAAGAGCCATTTTCGATCAACATGCACGGCGAATCCATTGCTACTCCTCTCTTCCCCAGGACACTGGTGCTTGTATTTTTAAGACATAAGACACATTCCTCTCTATCACCACAGATCCCTGACAACCCTACAAATATTTGCTTTTAGGTATCTAAAAATTTGTTGCAGAACTTCAATGAACTTACGTAGAAATACCCTGACTTCACTTTTGTGTTCCGAGAATGATTAGAAATGGTAAATAAAGTGATATCCAAAGCAGATGTCTGATTTTGATGTTATGTTACAGAATTATGTCGGTCACAGACAGACAGATAGACCCATGCCGTATACGTGGCGTCGCACTGGTATATCATTGCTATGTATGGCACATCTCGCACAAGAGGAAATCCACAGTTGTTTATCCCCATCAGTTTCACATTGTGAAAACAACTCCGAAAGTTGTTTTGGTGTTGAATAGTTGAGGTCGCTTTGTTGCGCCGTCGGTACATCAGAACTGTGACTGCAACACGAATGATAACCTTCGTAAAGTCATCATTGTGAAAATGTGACGTTCTCAATTTCTTTAGTTCACTTCTTTCCTCCTTTCTTACTAATATTCCCGTTCGTAAACGTCTCATATGTTGCATTTCCACGCCTTCATGAGATTTTACGAACTGAAGTATATTTCATACAGTCAAAAGCCTGATTTTGAAGTACAAATAAAGGGCTTTTATAGTCTTACTAATGACATTGATGAAAAGTCAGTTGTTAACTTTGTTATACAGAATATACTAGTCTGCTGTAGATTTATTTTACATTTACAAGAGGCTCAACTGTTTAAAATACTTACCGGAAGGACTTGAATCGCACGCTGATAAATGGTAAAGATGAAAAGAGGTATAAAAACACCGAGGATTGTAAAGCTGTGAAAGAGACCCAAGATGCATGGTCAGTGAAATTAAACCAGATCCAGTGTGATGTGAGGAAGACGGGGAAGAGAAAAAGACTGTTGTGATATTAGGCCAAGACTGATTTCACACGGGAATAAACTGCAGGGACAGAAGGAGTTCTCTTTTTCACCAGATGACCACGATCTTAGAGGGGGTAACAGTCGTCAACTTTATACCACAGTTAACCCCTTATGCTCGAAGATAACGATCTTTAATCACGACAGGAATTACTCTTGGAAATGATGGTCTGGCCTTTGACGTAACCCCTAGAGGCTAAGGCCAAAGGTCATGTCATTATCAGATCCAAGAGTCTGATCATCGTGCTTGCCCGAGGGTCGTGCACAGTGCGTTAAGGAACGTACCATCGTGCTTTGAATTAGTTGAGGTAATAAACAAACAGATGTTCAGAAAATACATCGGAAGCATATCTCGTTCCGACTCCAGTAGTCGAACGTAAGTCACCTTTGGTTTGGTCACACCGCTCGAGAACATACATAAAGCTGCTGGAGGAGGTCCAACAGAGGGCAAGAGGGGCTGTACCTGAAGGAGACTGAGTCGCAGAGAAAGTCACAGACTGTTTTACGTCGCGAAAGAGAGGGACAGAAGAAGAACCGAATACAACTTTCAGCTCCCTCACTATACTAAGTATGGTGGTCTTGAAACAGGGAGGCACCTGTGAAATGAAGGACACAGCTGGAAATTAAATGAAAATAGAGACGGAAATGCCATAGAGAAGTATCTTCGTAAATAACAGTACAAGTTCAGTAAGGAAATGGTGGATGTGAATATTGAAGAGTTCAGGATAGGCTGTAGTATAAACAAAGCGGTTGAGAATTAGGGTCGTATATGAGAGAAAGAGAGACAGGGAGAGAGAGAGAGAGAGACCGACCTATGGGTTCTTTAGTAGCATGGGTTCTCCTTTAAAATCTGCAGATTAAACTGCTTCACCATTAGCCATTTGGCAGACGCACTTCATTTTCAAATATTCAAGAACCTACAGGAATATTAGGACGCGCTCTGTTTGTTGCTGTCGTTGTTGTATGGCTGCACGCTGGTGAAGCCTCAAAGGGACTGGCTGATTATTACCGCCACCCTCTCAGCATTTTTTGGTAGGTACGTACTTTGTAGATGCGTTTGTTAACGCTGCAGGTTATGTATGATTCTGACGCCTTGTCAGCTTACGTTTGATGTCTTGTTATCATTTCCTCTTTTTACTGATACTGAAGTATATGGCTGTACAGAGTGTCTTTGTGAATGATATTTCCGTTCCTGAAAAGTGTAGAAGGAGACGTACACATTTTTTTATGACAAACTACACCACCTCGTACTTCTGTTGCTGGTTTGTGTTAAAGCTTATACTACAAAGGGGAGAAAATTACAGACTTTAGCAGGCCCTTGAACACTTTTTTCTGTGATGCTGCTCGCTGCTAAATGAAAAGAAACTCATTACCATTACCCGTTTAGCGTACCTCTTTCTGCTTTAAATCAATGTATATTGCCTTTGACCTTTGATTTTACTGTATTCTATCACGAGTCTAGTAATACTCCATTTTTCTTTCTGTGTTAGGGCTCTGATGGGGGCCCTGAAGTAAAACTGTTTGTAGTGATTACTATCTGAGTGCTTGTTTTCTTTTATTATTTTGGTGTTATGAAGTTCAAGAAGCTCCTCTATACCCTGAGCTGGGGTTGGTGTACACACTCCCCAAGGGTAGATATATATATACATGAGTGTTCAGAGAGATGCTGGTGATGTGAGCGATGGGTTTAACACCCAGGCATAAGGAACAGCCTACCTCCTCTCTCGTCTCTTTCTCCATGATAGTTGGATGATTTGATATTAGCACGGGGCACCTAATATAACACGGGTCGCCCTTGGTGTGTTCAAGAGTCTCGCCAGCGCCGTGCAATATTGCCTCGTTGGTGATCTGTTGATGGCGATGATGATGATGCTGAACACACCCACCAGTTTTACCAGTGGTGAAGGGGAGCAAGCCATCGAAGGACCAGCCAGTAGGATCTTGTGCATAAGGCGAGAGAAGACCGACATCTCGACACTACCCCCAACCCTGACGAAGGCAGCCCGTGCGCCCCTCTCACAGCCTCACGTTGTTGTTGTTCCCGGCGACGCTGTCCAGAGCCGCTGGGCTTCTTCCTTTCAACCATAAGACATCCCAGCCCCTCATACTTGGGAGAACAGGTAGCCACCCTCGTATCTGAACATCTCCGGTGAAGAACGGACTTTCACATATAATCCTCTCACAAATGGCAACGATGCCTCCAATTCAAATCACAGGCAGTAATCCAGCACCAAGAAGCAATGGTAGGAATGAAGACAGAAGCAGCGAGGGGAAAACAGACAGTGTTCTCTAACGTTCTCTAAAAAGGAAAAAAAAAAAAAGGTAGTTCCTTACTAAAGAAGATAAAAGAGTAGAAACAGAAATTGAACAGAAATGGTTGAAAGTGGTGTACAATTGAAGGGATAAAAAGACAGAAAAGCAAAGACGTAAACTTCTTCTGCAAGAAATGAAAGGTTCACAAGTAAGATAAAGAGGTACACACGCCCGCAATGTGTTCAGTACAGCGGTGAAACGGCAGTCAAGAAATCCAGCCTTGTTGTGGTGCGGCCCAACGCTGCGGACGGAGGAAGACATGAAGATAAATTCTTGATGTGATGCTCTCCCCGCTCTGTGGCGCAAGATGCCGAGTACAACTAGACACAGACACTATAGGCTTGCCCTTCAAAGTTGTATGGAACGACGCATGGAAGTACAAAGTGCAGAGAATAAGCTATCATGAGATAAGACTGTGAAAGTGATTAGATCCAACCGTACAAGTGATTGGCATAGATGATTCTGATAAGTAATCACAGTATACTTTTGTACAACTTCGTTTAACACCCACACAAAAATGAAGACTTTACTAATTTGCCTGACTTTAAGTCAGAACTGAGACTGACTCAAGCCAAATTTCCAGTCATACGGTAGGAAAAAAGTAGCGTGAATTAGTCACAGCAGTGCTGTATCTTATTGTTCATTTTCCAACGTCCGAGAGTATGCAGAAGGTAATTAGTATAAGACGTTTAGTATCAAAACCACCCCTCCAGCTGCACATATAGACAGAAGGGTCCCTCCCAAAAAAAGAAAAAAAGCCACACATCAATTACACGTTTAAACAAACAGGCCATTGAAAAGAGAGACCACTTAGATCCAGTGATCTTGAGTAGCATTTCTGTCACATGTGTAGTCAGGCAGTCCTTTAAAAGAAGCTTAGACCTATCAGTACTAGTCAGGAAAACTAATACTCCAGTTGCACGTATAGGGAGGAGTGCTCAGCATAAGCAAGATCAGAACTGATAATCAGAAGCAGTATCCCAGTTACAGTTATGGACGGTCAGGCAAAGAAAATGAAATGCCAGTCAAAATCAGTCATCGTAACACTTCAGTTACACATTATGGGGAGACAGGCCAAAGGAATAATGCAAAACCAGTTAAAACCAGACATGGTAATCAGCAGCCAACCTTGCATTTTAAAGTTGATACAGTTTCCATCAACATCTTTGTGACTCAGTAGTGTGGGAGGAAGAGAGAGAGAGAGAGAGAGAGAGAGAGAGAGAGAGGCCAATGTTCTTCATAGAACTTTGGCTCTTGAACAACTCACAGGATATTCAGACCATGAGTGATAAGTTTTCGTAAAGCATTGGGAACAGGATGAATATTTATCTTTAGCACGTAAAAATAAATGATACTCAAGAAAGAAACTTAGCAAAGTCATCAAACCTTCCAAGTCTATAAACTTATTGTATTTAACCAAGATTTACCGTAAATTGCTTAATTTCTCTAGTTTTCATACCAGACTTTAATATGAATCTACCTCTCAGATAAGAAGTATAAATCACCCGCAAAACTGTTTCCATTGGGTCACTGAAATCAGTTCTTTGCCTTGTTAGTGTGCTGGTAGAGGTAAAAACTAACTTTGATATTGTTAAAACTATGCTAAAATGTGCTTGGATATGAATAAGAGTTGGTAATCATGTTGTTAAAAGTATGTTGAAACCGATTTTGGCTTTCGGTATGTCCTTTTTTAGTGAGCTTCTAGAGTATACTCCTTAAGTGTGTGATTTGAGTGTATTCGTCTACTCGAATTTGCATTCCACTCACTCTTACCGATGAGGTCTTTACTCTCCTTGGCTTTCCATAATGTGCTCTTTACTCTCTCTCTCTCTTCTCTCTTCTCTCTTCTTGACGTGTTCTTTACTCTCTTTTTTCGCTCCCCTTATTGCGTTCTACGCCCTCGCTTTCGCTCTCCTTGATGTCTTGCGCGGTTAAGTGCATCCTTTGACTCAAGAGTATCCCTCAGAATAGAGACCTTCCACTGGGCTGAGCGGGGTTCCCTCGAGGGGAGGGGGGTGGGGAGAGACGAGGGGGAGACTACAGACCCCCGGCCGCAACCCAGGCGCATAAATTCACTCGTAACAGAGCAAGACTTTTAGCCTAGGGCTTTCCATCCATTTGCCAGGTTCCGGCCGTTTTCACCTGCAACAAATGGCGTCCTGCCTTTGCTCCTGACCTCATTATTCTCAAGGGTAAATAAATGTAAGTGTAATATTTCAGCGTCGTTTACTCTGATCCTCGCTAGGTCCATACCTCAGACAGTGACTATCGCATGACTGTGAATTTCGTGATTCTTCTCGATTAAAATCTGGAAGACAGACAGGTGCGCAACTGTTCATGTTATCATCTTTTGAAATACAGAGCCCCAGCCTCTTACTCCACGCAGCTTCTTGTGTCGGTAAAAGAACATTTTCAGAGTGAGGAAAGACCCCCAATACATTGTCTGTCTCATTATATCTCTTTTTTCTTTTTCTAATTCAAAAGATACGAAAACAGTCTTAGCGGTAAGAATATTTCCAAGGTCTTGGACGAAGACGATTGGCGCGATTTCGTTGCATCTTTTCACTGCCAGTGTTGAGGTAACTGACGGGAAAACGATACTCATATAAATATATACGTAAATTTGGAGGATTTACTAAAACTTTCCTGCTATGCAGAAAAGAAGCCAAGCGTAACTCTCGCTCTTAAACTCGTTCAATGAGCAGTTACTTGACGCTTGTGACTCATCAGAGAGTCGAACGTATTTTTCAATAGGAAAAAAATGATATGGATATATCTTCTTATAAACTGACCATTCAGTTCAAATTGTAATTTTCCTTATCTTGTTAGTCACTGTAAAGAGACCTATTTTTTCTTGTTCACAGAAGCATACAGAGCTATTAAGAGCGATCCGTGTGAGTACACTGTATTATCTTATATGCTATGCTATTCAGTTTCGTCAATACCAATCATTCCAAGTAACGAGGACGGGACACAGAGAAAGCAAGCTTCGATACGACGTTGTTTAGAGGGAAAACGCCGTGAGGGACCTGGGAGTCGTCATTGTACCTAACCTTTTGCCAGAGTCCCTACGAAAGAGAATTGTTAAGAGACAAACTCCGGTGATCAATATCAGAATTATATTCTAGTGTGTGAATAAGGATGTAATTAGCAGATTGCTTGTATCGTGCATCAGGCCAAAACTACAATATGCCTCTGGAGTTCGGTGACCGCACTCGAAATGAACAACAAAGTGACAGAGAAGGTCCAGAGGAGGACAGCATAGACGGTACCAGACTAAAGAGAGCTGAGTCATAGGGAAAAGTTGGAGGCCATAAATTTGCCTACCATAAGAGAGAGAGAGAAGAATAATGGGTGACTTTATCACAACATTTTATGTTTTTAAAACGTTTGATGACGTTAACAGTGGGCAGTTCTTCGAGAGGTGCAAAGATAGAACGACCAGAATCCATAACATGAAATTAAACAAGAAATCCGATAGAAAATAAAATATAAAGAAGTGTTTTCATAATTTGAGCAGTGGATGTCTGAAAAAAAATACGTAATGAAACTATTTCTCTTGACGACATACTAGATTTTAAAAAGGTGTGTGATAGTACAGATTGTCCAAGAGATGGGGGTCCCACTGGTGTAGAATTCCCTCTCTCCCCAAACTGTACAAATAGGTAATTACAAATTACACTCTCACCAAAGATTTAATGGACCCGAGAATTCGGTGATAGATGTAGTTGACGCTGGTACTGTGAAATTATGGTATTAGATTTCAAGCTTGCTATTTGTATGCTAATACAAGGTGTGTGTGTGTGTGTGAAAAGGGGAGAGGAGAGAGAGAGAGAGAGAGAGAGAGTGAAGGGGGCCCATTTGCAGGAAAGGAGAGGAGAGGAGGGGACGACAGTGCGTCTCGCTCCATATAAGTCAATGATTTTTTTTCAAGAAGACTGAACACCCTGTAAAGAAAATCTCTTCCGCTGGCTGACCTTACTGAACTCCCACTCGGGGCCCCATTTGGACCTAGGCTGACGGAGTGAACCGTCGGAAAAATATGCTTGAAAGACGACTGAGTCAAGGTACATTGTCGCAGATCGATCCAAGTGTTACGCCTAAAGTTAGGAAGAAAAGTGTGTGTATGCTTGTGTGTGTGTGTGTGTGTGTGTGTGCGCGCGCGCGCGTGTGTGTGTGTGTCTGTGTGTAATTTTTTGCACAGAATTACTCTGTTTACTCATTATGATTAGATTTAGTAGTGGTGTTTTAGCGATGCATTATGCTTCATCTGTCCTGTCGAAGACGTTCCTGTTTATCGTCGGAGACAAACATCCCGTCTGCTTCCCACACACAAACACACTCCCCGCTTTGTCATGGCAGCCTCCAGCGGCCGAGCCTCTCGCTTCCTCTCACTTCCTCTCCCGGTGAGTCAGGCAGCGTCTCAGACAGAGAGGCAGGCGCCAGGGGCCGAGCCGTGGGTGCTCTTGGCGCCGGGCTCAGAGTGGCGCTCCTCCCACGCGCTCACCCACCCCCTTCCCTCTCCGTGTCTAGGTTACGGGGTTCGACTCCCTCTTCTCTGTAGTGATGTGGAGGGGAAGAGGACAGAGGGAGGGTCGTGGGGGCCCCTTACAGTGTCTGGCAGTATTCATGGCCCCTCCAGAGCGTCTGGGAATACGGGGGGAGGGGGTGACCTTTCGCTGTTCATGTGAGGGTTCGTTGACCCTTCTATGTGGCTGGTATGACTGGAGAAGAGCCACCTCCCCGTGACGGCAGGTATCCCCCATTAGGGTGAGTTGATAAGGTAGCAGAGTGGGTGATCCTCCCCTCATATTGTCTAGTAATGGGTGTCTAGCCCTTCCCATAATAGGTGCCACTACTATAATGAGTAGTACTCTTCCCCGTGGAGTAGTTTGATGCTGTGGGGTACTAGCCCCCATTGGCTGTTACCACACCCACTTTGTCTACCATCATGGGGAACCGGGTCTCTCTCTGGGAAGTCTCACTTTCCTGTCCCTTCACCCATTACGGGTGAATTGGGGTCCTCAGGCAGACCGACATTTTCCATGGTGTCTTAACTTACTAGACGAGTTACCCTCCCCATGTCGGCTGGTACTCGTCCATTCCTCTTGTTATGGGAGACTAGCCCCATCCCCAGCGTATGGTAACTCGCTTCTCCCCACTGTTACTATGGTGACTATTCTCTCTCATGGTGACTAGCGTCCCACATGGTGTATAATAGTATGGGGACTAATCCTCTCTTTCTCCCAAACTGTGTCTGATTTTTATGGGGATTAGAAGTCCCCCCCATGATATATACGGGACTATATAACCTTCCTTCCCCCTTCCTCCACCACGATGCCTGGTGTTACTAGGGACAAGCCTTCCCCATGGTGTCCCGCTGAGCTAGGGTATGGTAATCCACCCTTTCTGTCGCAATCCAGGGGGCGTGGAGCACCTCCCTTCCCCCCCTTTGTCTGTGGCGTTGAAGGAATGTGGCACCTCGGCACCTGTGCCAGGCGGTGAGGGGAGCCAGTCCTCGAGCGGACGGACCGACCGACTCCCCTGGTGAGCCGACATTACGACAATTACGTCCCATGAATGGCTCAGCTAAATGAAAGAGGACGCAAAATATTGTGTTGTATTTTGTCCAAGTGAGGGTGTACTGTCGCTGCTCCCCTGGTGGACGCCTCCCTCCGCAACTGGGACATCCATAAGTTTGGACGTCCGCAAGGCTGGACGCCCACGCGGTTGAACGTCCGCATGGCCGGACGCCAACAAGACTGGACGCCAGAACGATTGGATCCCCAGTTTCTTTCATCACCCGACTGACACTTTAATTCTTTTCTTTTATCTCATTCACAGTGTACGATATATTGACTGAATACATTCTAAACATTCAGATGGAGATAGATACTATTTATATATATATATATATATATATATATATATATATATATATATATATATA
>JAYMFT010197414.1:0-11745 GCA_038088735.1 Panulirus argus
ACGGGGTGAGAGAGAGAGAGAGAGAGAGAGAGAGAGAGAGAGAGAGAGAGAGAAATCCCCCTAGGGTGTGCCCTTTGGTATCAGACACCCCCCCCACTCCCCCCTCCCCATCCTCAGGTTATGCCCTCCCCTTCTCTCCCCCCTCCCCCCACCCCTTACTCCACATAACACAGCGGAAACGTTCATGAGCCGACGGAAGAAAGGTTTCGTCCCGTCTTGGGAAGCAGGAAGTATTGTGTGTGTGTGTATGTGTGTGTGTGTGTGTGTGATTACCATCTGTGTGTTACAAGGAGAGAGTTTTACCATTGTGTTGCCCCGTCTCTTAACCTTGTGCATATGTACCATGTCTTTACTCCTGTGTACACACACACACACACACTACACCAGTGTCATAACGAAAGATGATAAAAGAATTAACGAAATAATTGAATTAACTAAAACTTAAACTGAAAATATTAATAGAAATTACATACTAAAGTAAGTAGTAGAGGTTGATGAAATATGGGATGTTAGATTAATAGTCTTTACAACAGTACATTAGTTAAAGAAAACTCTTCACTATTTCAAATGGACTTCTGCTTGGAGCAGACTGCACGAGTTTGTATGACACCGTACTACCGATCTGCGACCGTGGGACGGGGGATCTCGAGTGGCAGGTGTAGTGGGATGCCAAGGAGGTCTAGAGCCTTCGTCTCGAAGGAGTTGGCTGGAGGGAGTCGAGAGGGCCAGCGTGTTGAGCGAGTTGACCGATGGCGTCAGAGGAACCGAAGATGATATTGCATGCATCTTGTTTCTCAGAGATTGGAGACAAGGACTGGGAAGCAGGTATGAGTTTGGAAGTTGATGAGGGTCGTGTACACGTTCTTAAGTTCAGGCGCGGGGCGGATTAAGTGCCTTGAGTCGATCAAGAATGTTGTCACGGTAGCTTAAATTGAGAGTACTGAGGTGAGTTACTAGCCCAGGAGAGAGGAAAGTTGTGAGGAATGTTCGATGGAGAGATTGGCAGATACCGGGTCTTGGAGGCATTAAGTACAGCCAGATTTAGTTTACTCCACTGGAAAATCCTGTCCAAGTCTTAGTTTACTGAGGAAGTTGTGTCGAGAAGAAGTGCAGATCGAGTGAGAGAAGAAGAAGCAGAATTGAAGGATGTGGAAGAATATAGTGTTGAGTCTTCGGCATATAAGTGCACTTGGTTAGTTGTAGACGAGAAGAAGTCGTTGATAAAAAGGAGAAAAAAGTGTAGGAGACAGAACAGAACACTGAGGGACGCCGCTGTTGATGGAGAAAGAGAGAAAGGCTAATTCCTCAACAACGACGGAGATAGATCGGCCGGAGGGGAATATAGATATGGTGGAGCAAATTGAGGAAGGGAAGCCAAAGGAAGGGAGCTTAAAGATGAGACCCCGATGCCACACCCTGTCAAGAACTCTGGATACATCATGGACAACTGCATAGGATTCTCCAGATCATTCAGGGATGATGGCCAGACATTAGTAAGATAGGAAAGAATATCACCTGTGGATCTTGTCTTATGGAGGCCATATTGGTGATCAGAGAGAAGACTTAGATTCAAGATGTCTGAGTGTATGGAAGATGAGGAGAGATTCAAAGAGGGTATGTCAAAGCTACAGGATGATAAAACGGTTATCCTTCTTACGGATGGGATATACCAATGCATGCTTCCAAGAAGAAAGAAAAGTTCTGATTTTTAAACAGAAGCGGAACAGACGATCAAGCACAGGTGCAAATTCGGAAGCACACACTTTTAGAACAACATGATTGACGCCATCAGGTCATGGAATAAGCCTTGCTAGTATCCAGAGAGAGAAGTGCTCTTCAGACAGTTCGAAAGGATATTACGGGAAAGGACATAGGATTAGTAAGAGGAACATCAGGGGGTGAAGGAATGTTAGTCATCCAAGGTGGAGTTAGAGGAGAAATGGGAACCAAAGAGAGTTGCTTTGTCTACGGGAGACACAGCTATAGTACCGTCAGGACGGAAAAGTGAAGGGAAGGTAGAGCGACAGGAGTTGTTAAGAGACGCCCTTAGCTAAAGACCAGAAAGACCTACCCGTGGATGACGAGATGAGGTTATCGCACTTCCTTTGAATAAAGGAACGCTTCACCTCACGGATAACGTGCTTGCAGCGATTACGGGCACTGATAAAAGCTGAATGGGAGCCGGAGAGTTTTTCCAAGCCCGACTTGCCTGATCCCTTACCTGAATGGCCTGAGAACAGGAACGGTTGAGCCATGGATTGGAAGAAGGATGGAGGGATTGAAAGAAGAGGGAGTATGAAGTCTTCCTATCAGTAAGGCATTCTATCTGCTAGAGGGAGGCATTGTTGATGGAACAGAATAGTTTAAGGGAGAACTCCTCGTAGGTCAGTAGGTGTATGAAGTGAACCACTCCACCTTGACGCTCTCTGATCACCAGGAGACTTCAGATTCCTTCAATGAGTCTGGACGTGAGGAGAGCTGGAAGGCAGGATGAGTGGCAGGTAGCGCCAGGGTTGGGTAGTCTCCGGTAGGTGGTGGCGAAGTGATTATTAATAAGATAAGAAACTCCGTCACTTGTATAAGTACTGTTTCCGTATTACTGAGAGAGTCTTTTAACACTTACGTTTCTTAATTTTATGTATGCACCCAAACATACATACCCAACCTTATGCAAGAAACCCATTCCTCGATCAGCCCTAAAGAGTATGATGAACAGCTGGATTGGCAGTGTGCTGGCTACCATGCTCGGGATTCGAATCGGGAGCCCTCATATTGGTGTTTGTGTGTGTGTGTGTGTGTGTGTGTGTGTGGGTGTGTGTGTTCGCGTGAGTAGGAACTGTTCATCATGAACAGAGTATAGACATAACTTTTTCCTTACGTCACCCCAGCAACACTGGGCCACTCACAGGCTGGGTAGCTTAATATTCTCAAGGACCAATTACAAAGCAGAGTATTTTGTGTAATCGAAACACTCCTCGTAAGAAGAGAAACGAGTTAGGGCGAGGCAGACAGGAGATTCAGTCTCCAGGTGTCGCTCTTCAGAAAGAATTCAAGTGTGACACACACACACACACACACACACACACACACACACACACACGCAACGTCAGAAGGGCTTCACTAGCAATGGGACGGATGGGAAGGAGTTTCATGAAGAGCTGTTCCATTTCATCAATAACGAACGATTATGAACAGTAAAGGTAAGAATTGTTTCTGTCAACACTGTCCATTGAGGGGAAGACAGAGTGCAGTCATGTGGGGCATAGTTTGTGTTGTTTGTGTTGCCGCATCGGAAGGACAAGACGGATGACGGGAACTGTCCTGCTAACGCGGGGTCGACGCCACAGGGGTGTGATACCATCAACAGTGGCGTGAGGGGAACCAGGAAACGGTTGTTAGCGAGGGGAGAGGAAGGAGGGGGGGCGTCGTGGGAGATTCATCTGGAAGAAGGTTTATGTGTCGAGGTTAATCTATTGACGAGTGAACGAAGACAGTCGCCACGGAGGGGACGTGGGAGGGAATCCTACTGCCACTCGTCTGTCATCCTCAACATCCTTAATTAAGCAGGAACTGCCAGCAACACACAAGGTCACGTAATAAGGGCTATTGTTGGGAAAGGGAAGGCGAGGGAAAAAAATTACATATGATCCCGGGACACTGTCGTATCGCCAAAGGAAGTAGTTGTCGTTAAAGAAACTGAAGAGCTTCCTGAACAAGACAAGGTCGTGAGTTGGAGAGGAAGAGAAAGAGAAGGAGGTGGAATTTCTGGAAAACTGTTCTGAAGGAGGCTCCATCTACTTTACTGGCCTTGTAGGCTCTCCATCACCCTTCCCGTCGACTTGATTATATATTCAGGACATCAGTCCAGGTGTGTGTGTATAACCTACGTACGTAATGTACCGCCCGAAGCAGCATGGGGATTCTACTTGATATCCCCAGGACAGTAGTGGAAGCTAGAAATGTCTTTAGGTAAGGTTTAAAGGAAGGTTGGATGTGTTTATGGGATCAGTCGGTTGGCTGTAGGGTGGGACAGAGACAGACTCACTCAGGACATGCCTACGAGCGTGGGCCAACAGGCAGGCCTTCTCGCGGTGTCCTCGCTTCTTATGTTCTTACGTCGTCATGTTGTGGCTGTTGAGAGAGAGAGAGAGAGAGAGAGAGAGAGAGAGGGGGCAGGGAGGTTAGGAGGGGGGGTCGGGATGATTGTGGGGGGGGTGAGGAGGAGGTGCGTAGTCGCTCGGGGATTCACCTCACGTCGAGGTCAACTCAACCCCCCCCCCCCCCCCCCCCCCCCCCCCCCCCCTTTTTTTTTCGGCCACAGGCCTCCACACAAAAACAATTTCCGTCTTCGTCTTGGGCTTTTACCGTATTTTACCCCTAGTGTGAGGAGGCAGCAGCAGCAGGAGCCCACCAGCGCTCTCTCCTCTCCTTTCCTCTCTCTCTTAAGGACCCCCGTTGCTGTCTGTCGCAATGACCGTGTTTCCCTTGCTTGGGCGGGTGGCTGCTGCCCAGCGAGTGTGGCGCAGACAGGAGGCTATATCCCTGAAATAAGATTCACCGACGATCATCGCTATCAAGCTCATGGTATCCCAAACTATTCGGGACAGCATTAGCGCACGTAACCAGTAGAAGATGCAAATTCCGTAATTCTGTTTGAAACAGTTAAGACGACGACTTGACAGAGCCAAATTGTGCAAGCAAACTTCTGCTTACTTCTCACTAATGATGCTGACTTTCAAGACCTGTGTAGTTAATATAATGTATGAACACGACATTGTACTAATGTAATTCCGTATAAATGACATCAAATACCACTTAGATATGCTTTTTCTGCTGTAAATATAGCATATGGTCAGATATTTTGCTCGTGTCTTCCTTATAAATGACATCAAAATACCACTTAACTGTGCTGGATGACATTGTTCTGTTTACACCAAATTACATCTTCACCGGGCATATGTCTGTACCATAATACTTCGAAGCATAAGTGTATAAAACTTAAATAAAACTTCCAAATGTCAGTACATAAATAAAGAGAAAGCTATGAAGGCAGTGTAGAGTTCACATATGAGAGAAAACATATTCTTTACTATATCTGATTTGATTTCAAACTTCCGTCAAAGTGAACCGGATTCAAAGATCAACACAGGACATAGAGTAGACTGGTTCTCTGACTGTCATAGCGTAGAGTTATTTCCCTTCCTCGTCTCAAAGCCTCCCATCTCCAAAAAGATTTACGCTTACGATGTTTGGCTTTAGGAAGAAGTAGGGCCATGTAGTGGCCATTAATCCTGCTGCTCTTTTCTTAGGGCGTTCTTGCCGAGTCGTCTGTCTTCTGGTGAAGCCACACGAGTTTTGGATGTCAGGGAAGCGATTATGTCCTCAGGTTTGGAGGTCGATTTTGGAAGTTAGCGGACGTGAGATTATTACTAACATTGTCCCATATATTTCTCTCTCTCTCTCTCTCTCTCTCTCTCATATATCCCACAAGGGCCACAGCCCACATGGCCGGCTGTCAGTGTGGCCGCTTCCGTGCCATAATTTTTCTTTTCTTGATTCTAATTCAGCTTTTAATTAGGTTCCTTTCACAGCCAGTAATTAGAATTCTTGTTTTTTCTTTTAATGCATTCCTCACGGGGGAACAGTTTGTAAGGTAGTATTTTTGGTGAGAATCTTCAGCAGGAATATTCTTGGGGGATTTGAGAAACCTTGTTATACATTATATCATCATTATCATCATCATCATTATCATCATTATCATCGTCATCATCATCATCATCATCATCATCATCCTTTTCTCCTTCCACCAATGCAAGAACTTTCATGTCTACCTTTTTTGATCATTTTTACCATTGAGAGTTGACATCTTAAGATTCTTCTTTCATTTCGTGCTTCCCGTAGTTTCTGTGTGGCGGCAGTTCATACGAGTACTGGCCGTTAAGAGACCCCCGTCTGTCCTTGCAAGCCGAACCTGCGGGAGAGACAGTGCGTCAACCGACCCTAAGGGCCTCTTGCTCCAGTTGACACCCTGATGACGAAGAGATCATTCTCTCCCTTGTATTTAGTTCCTTTAATTCCTTGTTCTCAATCTCCCTTCCAGTCTCTCCCTTTATTGTCGTCCTCTCTGTCGCCTCTCCCTCCCTCCCTTCCATGCCCTGTGCCTCTCCGTCCACTTAAGCAAACCCCGTTATCTCAAGTGTATTCTCCCTGATCTGTAGTTCATATCGTCCGTTTATGGCCGTTTCTCGCCTTCCCTCCACCACGCAAGGTGCGACTCATCGTACACGCCCTTCACCCACGCCCCTGAGCCGCGGCACACATTGTATACCGCGCCTCCTTCACGCTCATCACCACGCCCTCCTTCCTCCTCCAGGGAGCATACCATACCCTCACCCTTGACACGTACCACGTTCTCCCTAGGACAGGGCGCCCCAATCACTGGTATAGCACCGCTCCCTCCTGTGAGCCGTATCCTCCCGTATGCTCTGCACATAGCTCCCCATGCTCTCTGCGGGTAGTAGCCCAATGCTCCTCCCCAGCTATGTATCATGCCCTCAAGTATGCTCCAAGGACATCTCTAATATTATGCTCTGTGCCTGTCGCTCTCTCCACCTTACTCTCTCTCTCTCTCATAGACTACATCCCAGCGCTCAGTGCCGCACACACACACACACACACACACACGCGAATGTAAAACTCCCTCCCCATACAGTACAAATAGTTAATTATACACATACACCAGAAGAACCAGAGGCTATAAAATAAACCTTAAGCAAGAAACTAGTTAGATAAACAAAAATCAAGAAGTACTTTTGTAGTATAAAAGTAACGGATGAGTGGAGTAAACTGGATTATGAAACCGTGAATGCGAACGGCATACAAAACTTTGAAAGTTATGATAGTTGAAAAAGTTTAAGAGCTGGGGTGGCCCCCACGAGTGTAGACTACTCCCTTCCCTTACTTTAGAAGTTGGTAATTGATTACACAGCCATACTCGAAGACCTTATTCCCTCTCCTCACTATCCTGTATAGCAGGTCCACTAGATAGGTTGTACTTCTTGACGCAGACTGCCTGTACTATCTGTCCACAGACGTAGAGGCATCCTGCAGGTGAGCGTCCACTGGTCTTTCTTTGTCCATGCTTTGCCTCACTCAAGTTATCATCCCCCACTGTGAAACGGACCATCGTCGACTTGCTCGACCTTCGTGAAGATCATATATGTCGTTGTTGATCACCGGTTTGATCTGGGATGAAAGAGGCGGTTGAAAGTATAGATGCAGAGCCCCAGTGGTATACTTCACCAGGCAAAAGACGATCGCCAACACGTTCTCAACACTATTTCTGGACATCTTAGTAAAATCTGAGACCACTACATCTCCCTATTTCTCGGTGAACTCTTCTTATACCATTAATCTTAACATTCTGAACCTCTGATGAGGTACTACTATAGGTAGTACAGGAATCAAAATACTCATTTTATGTCTGGGTAGCGATTTTTTAGCTATTAACAAAATATCTATTATGCTTTAGATCTGAGGATGAAGGCCATGGTTACTTTCGTGTAATTAGATATGTTTAGTCATTAGTATGTTGTCTGTAGACTTTACAAAGACATCGTAGGTGGTGCTCGACTGAAAACCATAGCTGGCAGCTGACTGCGAAGTCTCCCTCGCCCTCCACGGACCACAGAGTGAGTTATAAACTCCACACTTAGAGGCAAATGGAAGTCAAATTCTTCAACACATTTATCAGTTATCGTTGTTAAAAAGACCCGACAGGCCTTGGCCTGTCAGAGGCTCTTGTCTACAATTGGTCCGTCCCCGTCCTGCGTTAGATCATAAAGTCATGCGACATGTCACCGTGACACACCAATGTAAACCGCTGAAGTATCCTGAAGTGATTCAATGCCTTTACATTGTCACAGTGTACAATCATCTACCTGGGCTGATCACGTACCTTATCCTGCCTACAGTTACCTTATCTAAACGATAAAATTACCGTACGTTAAATCAATATGTAGACTAGCTTCCTCTATATGTATTAGTCATTTGTCAACCTGTCCCACGAATGAATGTATTGAGTTGCAGGTCATAACTACATACGTCTACACAGCTGTAGTGAGGGAGTGCGAGATGCATTTCCAAGCGAGAGACTTTACCACAGAGAACCACAACTCTCCAAGAATACTTCTGCTTTGGAACTTGTAGGGTACTATTCCTCGACCCCTTGAGCAGGGGGATACGACCCTAGTGCACGACGGTACGACACTTGAGCACCGTTACGGTACGACCCTTGAGCACGACGACGCGACCATTGGGTATAATGGCATGACCTTTGTCCTGACTCATCAATCGTCAGGTCAGAGAGCAAGGCAATCATACCCAAGGGTCGTTCTGTCGTTCTGAAGAACAGTCACAGAAACCAGTTGAGGGATGAATGGTAAACGCAAGTGATTATTATTTTACATGGCTTCCTTTACGATAAATTATCCCGTTTATATATATATTAGAGTATGCTGTTATACTATACTGCCCGTGTTGAAGGTGTAGGGCAACTGGGTATACCATAATATACTGTCGATAATGAAGGTAGTTTATTGGGGTGTAGTGAGTCATTAAGAATATGTCACTGTTGCTAGGTACTAATGTATGGTTCAAGACTACGTTGAGGGAAGGTGTCAGAGGCCATCAAATTACATGAGTATATCCATGTTTACCTCTAGACTGTAACCATGACTCGTTTTTCTTTTTTTTTCAGTTTTCTTAGTTTCAAAATCTTTATTTGTCTAGATGTACATAGACAAAGCATTTCAGTGATGGCATAGGCAAAGGGTTACATGTCTAGTGGCAGCTGGAGGCAAGTGTAGAGCGTATATACGTGGGTTGCTATGCATACATGGGCATAGGTGGGTATGACAGGTGGGCCCGAGTGCGGCCCAGGCACCCAGTGGGTCCTGTTTCCAGTCCGAGAGGGAGGGGAGGTCTGGGTTATGCCACGTGCATGACACATTATGACAGGATAGCAAGTGAAATTGATGATCACATGGGCAAGGAAGAGACGAATGTTGGAAAATGACATTTTTTTCTTCTTGTGTCTTTCATGTCCTCTGTACCACCACGCCTTTCCATGTGCTTCACCACGCCTTCTGCCACACCTCCCCACGCCCCACCCTCTCCCGTGCCCCAAAGCAGTAGCACCTCTCCCGCGCCTCCTTCCCTCCTTGTATGACCGACCGACCGACCATTTCTCACTCTATTACGCTCCTCCTCGCGGTCCTACGCTGTCATCGAAGTCGTCCTTGAACCATCCCCGGGAAAATCGTCGTGCCCAGTCCTGCGCTCCTCTCTCTCCCCTCCCCCCCTCATCCTGAAGGATGCTTTTGCTGACTTGGGCAGAATCCTGAAGACACACACACACACACACACACACACACACACCCTGCGAACCCCACATAGGCTACAAGAAGGAATACCGACTAATAGGGAATCAGGGATGATTATGGGATCCTGGGGGATGCTCTGGCGCGAGGTAGGATGGGGGGGGGGGATGTTCTTCGACGTGCGAGTCACCCACTTCGTACGCGCCCCAGACAGTATTGTCGCGTCTTGTTGGAGGGGCAGATGGGATTGTGTGGTGGTCCGGCCCGGTACTCTCAACAAAAGTCTTATGCCCCCCCACACCCCACAACCCCCCCTCACCCTCCACAAACACCCCCCCACCCACTCACACCCCCCTCCCCTCCTTACCCCCCCCTTCAAGACACCCCCTTCTGCTGCTACCTACTTACCTCCCTCCCTCCCTCCCTCCTCCTCCTCCTCCTCTTTCCCCCCCCCTCATACCCTCCCCCCTACTCCCATCACGCCACCCAAAACCTTATTCACCCACTACGCATTTTCTTTTTCCTCTTCTTCTTTGCCTTGTGTCTTACATAACCATTTTCTTTCGTGGGAGATACGGGTGTTGTCGGGTCTCTTCGCAAATGAATAATCTTTATTCAGTTTTTCCCAATGTAACTTTATTTTGTGGTTTCATTATATATAAAATTTGCGTCAGGGAAAAACGCTGAAAAAGAGAATAAAGAAAATGGGCGTCAAGTCTGTGTGTGTGTGTGTCTCCTAACGCAAAACCAAACATTTGTTACCCACAGCGGGATGTACACATCAATAAAATAGCAAATACAGAGATTAAGTAAAGAAAAGTAATGGCCATAAGTTTGCTAAGGGGTAGTACTATGTTTCTGATGAACGCAACGCGCAAGACTTACTCTTTTATACACAGGTTCACAGACGAAGGAGTGTCGAGGGTTGGTGGTATGGCTTCAACCCGAGAGAGGAACTGCATCAAATATATCTTCGTATGTTTATTTCCTTAATATAATTGATTGCCATGGGATCATTTTCTGTGAGAGAGAGAGTCCCTGTGTCACCCAGGACCTTTATAAAGGTTCATGCAGTCCCAGGCTGCGCTACTTCCAGTAGCAGTGACGCGTAGACTCCTTTGGAGTGAGATGTTCTTTGATGAGACTGTCTTCCTATTGATACCAGGTTGCCAGTGTCAGCGAGGTAGCGCCAGGAACTGACGAAGAAAATCGCTCCTGCCTCCTTAGTCTCCACGTGTCGCCACGTTACGTGACCTCTGTTTAACCCTTTACCTCCCTACACGAGCCCCCGTTCCGTAGACATTCGGGCCCGTCATGACCTCCCACAACCCCGACGCGTTCCGGTCACGTTCACGCTTGTTATTACGTCCTCATTTGTGGCCCGAGACGCCCCTTATTTCCTCCTCACGTCCTGAGCAGAATACTGGATTCCCTCCTCATCACACTCATGCATGACCTCATGATGACGACCCTTCTCTAACGAATCCTCCCCCCCCTCATCACGACCTCACATCCCCTCATGCGCCCTCATATCCCAATACAATACCTTTAAATCTCTTAACACTCCTGCCTCGTCTTTCCTACTTCTGTAGTTAACGTGAAGACATCTCCTTTCCCTCGCTAAATCTCATCTCATGATATTCCTCACACTCGCTTGTGAGGCCCTCACACACGTTCCTTCATCCTCTAACGAGTCCTTTCCCGAATTTCACTCTCTCATTCATCTCGTTACTTCATTCTGGCTCGTATCCTCCTGACCTTTCACCTACCTTCCTGTTTTGTGATGATACATTATTGACCCTATGAACATAACAGCATGCAGCATGAAGAGTTTAACGTTCTTTGATACACCTGTGTGTCTCTTTGCTCCTACCACACTGAACCCCGAGTCTCTGATCTCTCACGCTATCTCAAACAGCCTCGTCTGGGCCCTATGATCTCCCAGCTATCATCTGAATTTCTTTGTATTCTTGTGTATTACTATAGCCCCCTTCCCCATTCTCCGTCATCCCCAACCCATTATATACCCCTCCCCCCCCCCTATTTATAGATTATCAAGAATTTATTATACAATTTCTTATATATACTCTCAGTTACTTGATGCTTTCCCATTTTCTCTCTTCCTTGTGTATCTTACTATCCATGTGGGAAAGTCTCTGTCCCTCCCTGTCGTCTCTCAGAGGCTCTGTCTCTCTCCTTAAGTCTCCCCTCCAGTCTCTGTCCTCATAGAAAGTAAGTTACTAGGTAAATAAATAAGTACTCTCTCGTCACCCTTTCTGGTACCACCTCCCGTTTTCTACATCATCTGCCAAATGTACCAGACACCACCCTCCCCCCCCCCCCCCCCCCCCCCCCCCCCCCCCCC
>JAYMFT010197425.1:0-11744 GCA_038088735.1 Panulirus argus
GTGAGGATTTTTCCTCTAAGGCTCAATCCTCTGTTCTTAACGCTACCTCGCTAACACGGGAAACAGCGAATATGTATGGAAAAAAAAAAAAAAAATAATAATAATAATAATAATATCTTTTCTTTTTTCCCCCTTATGAAATAACAGACTGGCATTCAAAGGTAAGAAAAATACTCAAAAAGTTAAATAAACACCAAAACCTTTGTGTTGACCTGGTCCAGTGCCAAGTAAGGAGCAAAGGAGGGACAGGGTGACAATTCTGACAGCTTCATTAAGAGGGAAGCTGAAGAAATTTTTCTTTCTATTTAAGTTGGTTTCATACACTACTCTTTTTTCATACACAGGCACAGCTCTGGTTGTGCAAAACATGAATACAGTTCGAAACATTATACAGCACACAAGAGAAATGAGTGTGATGAGGGAGATTGACTGGCACGTGTAGGGAGGATGATGAAGAATTTGTTTCTTTCTTGAACTTTGTTCTCTCAATTCTTATTTCATACAAAGGCACAGCACTGGTGGTAAATAACATGAGTATATTTTGAAAAATTACACTACTGCCAATAATATTCAGTGTGAAAAAGAGCAACTAGCACATGTGGGATGATACTGGGTGTCCTTTCTTTGGAAATATTCTAGAAGTTTACCTGTAACCTGTTACAAAACAACTACACCACCCCAGGATTACATTAAGAGATAATCAAGCTCAGATATTACATCATTTCCAAATAAAGAAATGCAAAGGTGAATGAGGTGAGGGTGGTCTCTCTCCTCCTCTTATAATCGTGCTAAAATTGCTAAATTATTTATTTCTTCATGTTCCTTATGTTATTTCTTTTCACTCTCCTATCCAGGAGATATATATGATGAGTGTTCTTCCTCCTCACTTAGATAACCCAACAAACTATGTATTTTCTACATATCATTGTGTACACATGTCCTGAAGCTTGACTGGCACGCACCCTTAATGGTAGTTGTGGGCCAAGGAATACACCTCTATAAGCTGTTACTGGTTCAATAAGTCTGCAGGATATTCGGACAATGGCAGGAAGAATTATATTGTCATGTGACAATGGGAGCCATCAACTTTAACGGTTAGGGGTTATTTTGCCAAAATTTGGACTTTGATTCAGACTGAATGTGTCACAAAGCCAAAGATGGGAGCATGAATTTTAACTGCACAAAGAAGGATTACTGTGTGCATGTAAGCAGCTCAAGAATGGGTCACTATAAAATCTGTTGCTCAAGGATGAGTTACTATAATATCTGTTTCATTTCTTACCCCACTATGCATCAGAACTCTCTATCTTCTCATAAATTTCAAGACAGTAATGCCGTGCTCCTTTAAAAAAAAAACTTTTTGTGCTTCCTTAAAAACTCGTACAATGTATTAATTTTCTTCCCCCCTCTCTTTGTCTCCTTAGCCCTTTTAAGACCAAAAATTATAAAACAAATCTCTTCTCATTATGATCAATGTGATTCATTAATAATATTCAAATAAAAGCAAAACTATAAAAGCCAGTAAAATTACCAGCAGCACTAGCCAAATGCGGTGTTGTCAAGGTTAAGCAAGTGCTAGCAACACTGCCGCAATTTTTCCTAGAAAACCTTCTCCTGCCTCATCTTGGTCAACTTTCAATGCCAAGAGTTAGGCATCCTTAAAATCACTCATCACACAATCTGAAGACAGATCATCTTCATCATCTAATTCAGGATTATTGGCCTGGTTCTTCAAATTTAACTAAAAGCTGCTCAATATCCTTCTTACATATCTTATGAGAATGTGCTCTCATTGGCACAGCTGGAGGATGACTGCCATCTCAGCCACTACTTACGCTCAGCAATCAGCTTTTAAATGGTATGCAACGTGATGCATAAATATCCCTATAAAGGCACTGCTCAGCTTCCATAAATATCTATCGAGAGTTGTTAAGGGGTTCATGATTGGATTTTTTTGGGAAAAAAAAAATTTCCCTACAATTCACTGACAAGAGATAGCATTCTCTTTTTAGACACCACAGAATATTTACAGAACCATTCTTCATTACATGATATCAAAGAAACATAATGACACCATTAAACTGACAGACCTGTCTTTACTTCCTCAAAAGTTTTATCCTCATTTGTACAAAAATCACCCACCTTTAATTCACAACTTAAACTTCTCATAGATAAATTACCTCCATCCTGTCTTGCACTTCGTACAAAAGTTTTCTCAAAACCTACACCTTTACCTTAAAACTGGCATGCTGCACCCTGTGTCCATTTTCCAGCAAAATATGAAAATAGTATCAGGTCCATTTTACTGCTATCTTATTCCGGAAAAGCCAACTTTTCTCCATATCTAGACTTAATATGTCTAAGAAACATCTGATGGCAGAGGAGGAAAGAAAAATGAAAATAAACATCTCTGCATATTGCATGCAAGATGGGATAAACTTCCTCATACATCATTACTCATCTAAATGCATTATAATACATAACACACACTTGCACAGCATATCATGACATTCATGACATCATAATGTCCATAAATTACCTAAATTATGGTGAACACAAGTAAAATATAGGGCACAAATAAATCACTATGTGGGTGGCGGCAATCAGCTGAATGAGTCACCCTTTATGCGTGAGGTTTCAGCCAGCCATTGCTTGAGTGAGGCAGCACCATAAACTATCCAGGAGTCTTTTTTTTTTTTTTTTTTTTTTCCCTAAATAGTAGTAGTAAACTGGACAGGATGTTCAAACTGTTTTCTGATAAAAGCAGACTATAGCCATACTTCACAGAGGACTACTGTGTATTAAAACTTTAGTTAATTTGTGGCTAAAGGGTTAAATGGACCTCAAATATATTGCTATTAATTTTGTCAGAGATATTTCTAATCTACTTTAGGTTCTGTTCCAAAGCATTCTGATGTTAGAGAGTCAACATTGTGAACCATAAAAAAATAAAAAAAATGAGACAGCCTTTTGTACGCCATAGTTGGCTGGTTGTTTTGAAGGAGTACTGAGGAAAAGTGCATAGTATCAGAGTTGATGTACTGCCAAAATTTTATCATTATTCTTTTTCTCTACCGTTTTGTAAATCACTTCTATATACTTCTGTAAAATAAACATGTTTATGAGGACTAATACGTAGATCTTTAATATTTTTTATGTTGAAGGCTCCAGTCATGGGAAAAAGTCCACATCAAGGTCAGGCCTTAATTGAAATATAGAGAGAATTATGAAACAGAAAAACAATGGAAAAAATACATGAGTTTTTGAGAAAGTGAAAGAATTGTCTTTTGAAATGTGCCAGGTCATAACTATTGGGAAAGACATGAGACGGTAGAGAGCTCCAACTTTGACGTGTAGGGAAAAAAGCAAGTACCAAAATGGCCCACCCTTGAGTTGCCGATGGCCACACAATAATCATGTGATGCAACAGCTTGCCGAGTATTGCATGGTCTAGCTAGTGGTGATGGCACACAAGCAGCCGGCTCTCGGGAGCAAAAACCAAAGTAATACCTACAGAAGAGGGAAAGTGAACCAACGCTATAGCATAGGGCAAGGGGGGTCAAGTTTGGAAGTTATCCTGGGATAGTTCATCAGTCAGACTGCTTTTGACTTAACTCTGTCAAGTAAGGATACAGAGATAGAACAACCCCAAATGTTAGAGCAGTACTCCTTACAAAGACGAATCAATCCCTTGTATAAACGGAGCAATAGTTCAGAAAAGAAGACATCTAAACAGGACATCCAGTTTCTTAGAGGCAAACTTAGCTATTCCCGTAATATGGGGCTTCCAAGAAAGAGTTGATGTCACTATAATACCAAGTATGTTCATTGAGTTAAGGGGTGGAATTACAGAACAGTCAAACGAGATACAAGAGCTGAGAGGGGTTTTTGATGGAGAGATGGGTAGAAATTGGGTCTTGGAGGCATCAAACTTATTAAGATTTAATTCTACAGTGCTAATAACAGGGCTTAAGGTATATCTCTAAAAGATCACTCCCCAACCCTCTACTTCCCTCTCCAACTGCAGTTTTGCATTATTTATGTATCATATTTATACACAATAAACATTATGTGAACAAATGAAAAAAAATCATTTTCAACAAAAATCTTTAAAACAAACAGGAGAAATTGTTTCTCTTTCTATAAAAATAACAACAATAGCTGGTGTGTAAATCTGGATTCCCTATGATGACTCGATTTCACTCTGATGATTTTTGGGTGACTGTGATGCTTGATATTTTTTTCCAGCTGATGAAATCATACATCAAGTGCAAATTCAAATGACAGTGGATAGCATCAAATTTCATATGCAGCACAACACAGTCCATGGTTATTCATGTGAAACAGTGCAGTGTAATTGTTAATACCATTAAAATGTACATATCAATATCTTATTTCCATACAAATATACTAGAAAATGATACATCTCGTCCCTTCTTGCTGGTGCCTTATCACACAGTTTCATGTATGCAATGCTCATGAAAAAATAATCAAAAGAACAAAGACTGAAAAAAGTGAAAAAGTGAAAGTTTCAAAAATCACACAAGCAATACTGGGCAACTACTCTGGTAAGCTAGCACTCACCAAACCAATCATTAAGTGGCAAGTGGCTGTGCTAACAAGGTGTATACAGCATTGTGTAAATTGTCCATGAAGAAATAATTGAAATAATGTTAGTACATGAAAAAAAAATTTAATAGTACAGTTCCCTCAATAGTAAACAGTCAATTTGATGAGTGATTGTTCGCTAGCCAGTGGCTGCAACCATGCATCAGCCAGTCCAATGCATGCATGTTTTGTTGGACATACAACTTAGATTCTTTACACTGCATACAGCATTATAAGAGATAAGCACCATGAGTCTTGTGCTTCTAGAAACAGAAGTAGGAGTACCATCAGATGTAAATTTACACATTTTTTGGATTTCAGGGATGGTCACATGGTGTTAATATTGCAAAAGCCTCCATGTACTATACCAGATCCTGAGCAACTTTATGTAAGAGTTATTTCTACAATATCAATTCACTACTGAAGAGTATCTTAAGCCACTATTGTTTACTCAGATTTTTTGATAAATAATGTATCTGCATTAATTTTTTGTGTGTAATCAAGTTGAGAGATTTCCTACAGGAATGTTATCCCCTATCATCCTATTGAATCCTATGAAAAAAAAAGTGATCACAATCCAGTGTTTTCATTGTGATTTCCAGGAATGCATTCATGGAGTCTATCATGGATGCATATCTCAAATGTGCAATGAATGAACTTATTTAACTTTATGCATTTTTTATATCTGTCAACCCAAACTTTTGCCAATATATAATTCTGTACTGTACAAATTAATGTTTTCCTTCAGCACAAACACACTGGAAAAGAAATAACATATTTAAAAAATTCTCAGGAATCATGTCTACTGCATTACTAAGGAACTTGTGTAACATCATGTTTTCTCGCTTCATTCTCATTACATTCGCACTTACCAAAAATGATAATTTCTTAAACAAAAACTTAACAGCTAATTCCAAGAGGTTGGAGGGGAAAGTGGAGGTATAATATACTTTCGGTACATTCTTAAGTTTTCAAAATATGGACGTGGGAAAGAGATTTATATTCATATTGAAATTTGTGCCGTTATAATGATAAGTTTGGTGACATTATCTTGAAACATGGTAAATCAGTTCAACATACACAGAGACCTAAATGCAAAAGAGAAGGTTGAACTGCTGCAGGAAATAGATTGAGGGACATGGGTAAAGTGCTCCCGTGAGGTGTACAACAGTGGTTCACAGGTATGAACAAATCCGAAATTTTCCAAAATCCAGCATGAGCCATATACCAAAGTTGACAGACAAGAGAAGTCTAGTCTGTGCTACAGAAAAGTAGCTAAAACAGACAAAATAGAAAACTAGAACTCCAAAACAATATAATCATGCATAAATAAAACTTTTCAAAACCTTTTCAAAATAATCAATACCCCAGCAAGTGATAAAAAATCATTAGAACTCATACAACAGAATCTTCTTTCTCCTAAACACGTAAAATACTGTATGCCATGAGATCTTCAACAGGGAAATGCTATTATGAGCAACAAGTCCATATGCCTCCAGTTAATTTCTGACATACAATTTTCATCACTGATACTACCGTTATTTGAATGAAAAAATTATACGACCTTATTTTGCAGGATTTTAATAACATACATAAAAAGTCCCCAGCTGGGAAGTAGGAACTCAGCTCAAATGATGTAGTGATTGATGTACTAAATAAGTGTGAGATACTATTTGTGAAAAAAGGATGAAGTCAGAATGAGTAAGAAAGATGTCTGTCAATCACTACTTTTCTTTGCCTACTATTCTCCTAATTCTTTAAAATTCCTCTACTAAAAGGTTGTGATGTCATCCCCAAGCTGAGGTTCCCTACTTAGGTGATTTCTATGACCATATGGGTGAAATCCTCCCAAACAGATAGTGGGAGAGTTATAACTCATACAGTTTCCATTTTTAGTGATATGCAAATCAACCACCATACTCATTTCCAGACTGTTATGACCACTCTCACAACACTCTAGGTTTGTTTTTCACCTATAACAACACAATTTAACTTATAACTGGTTCATTTACTTACACTTTTATAAATATCTTTACTCACTACATGTCCACCTCATAATGCCCT
The DNA here is from genome assembly GCA_038088735.1 of Panulirus argus. Lineage (NCBI taxonomy): Eukaryota > Metazoa > Arthropoda > Malacostraca > Decapoda > Palinuridae > Panulirus > Panulirus argus. The sequence goes on from JAYMFT010197425.1 coordinate 6,673, forward strand.
CTCCAAATGTCAACAATGATATACTTTAGTAGTGCTTATGTGATCAACTTATAAAATATTAATTTCCCTAGTAGATGCTACCTTTCTTTAAGTGATGTTGCCTCTCCCTAGGTAATGTTCCTCAAGTAATGCTCCACAGGTGATGCAGCCTCTCCCTTGGTAATACTCCTAAGGTGCTGCTATCTTTCCTCAAGTAATGCTCCTCAGGTGATGCTCTTGTTTCAACTGAGTATACAATTATCACACAGATTATTATTGCAGGAAGGGATATATACAACCCTTCTTCCTCTTACACTATCTATTCATCCAATCCATGATTCACTCAACCTTTTTCTGAGAATTGCTATATCGAGCATGAAGAAACTCTTCTCTCACTGACACATTCATTTTCACCTTCTGAAATCATTGCAAAGCTAATCCATGACCTTAGGAACCCCTTCATCCAAAAGAAAGGTAATAACTTCTCTTCTTCTTTCAATGATAAGTCTTTCTGGTTTCAAATAACTTCTGTTACTCTAAATTTCCTTCTCTTTTCCTTACCGATGACACTACAGCTGTCTTTTCTTCTGATAAAGTTGTTCTTTTTAATTAACATTTTCCTTTGTTCCTTACTTTAGGACTGCTATATTTCTACTTCTAATATTTCTCTTGCTAACCTTATGCCTCTTCATATATGTTCCTTGAATAGTCAAAAAAGCACACCTTTCCCACAAAACAAGCAAAGCAAATAGACTGGTCAGTAACACTCCTTACATTCTGAAAGTAAGTGCCTCTGAGGTTGTTTTGCTTCTGCCAAAAAACTTAAATGTTTTGTCTTTCAAATATCCAACTGAACTAGATGCATCCCTAATTCAGCAGGGAATATCTAAGAAAAAAATGTGTTTCTCATATATGCAGCAGCTTCATTATCAATGGTACCTAAACCTAGACAGCCTTAAATCTAAAATTACCTGAGATCAACAGTATACCTGTGGTTTTTTTCTTCTCTGAGGAATATCTAACATCGAGCTGAATGTTTTAATTCATTTCAGCAAGATTTTCATGAAGCTACTGTGGTAAAAACTCACAGATTATCAATGAAATGAGATGATGATGATAGCATGTAGCCTTTGGTTCATTTATAAACACCATTTGTTTTCTACTCCTTCGAACATCCACTTTAAGCTATGGATATATCATCAAAACACCTACCAGCATATTTACTTCTAAACTGAATTTTCTGAATGTTCCTTTCATAAAGAAACAAGCACCACTAAGCTGGACATTTCTATTCATAACAGCAAGGTTTTCACTACATCTTAAAGCTAAAACAGAGAAGTAGAAAGGATACAAATGTTTCTACAGCACCAAACACTATGTAATGCTACTATCTCAATGCTTGTTATGGCTGCAGCAACAGCATCAAAATAACTAACTTTATTTCTATATCAGCACTTTCCTTTACTATAAAGTTTCATTCAGTGTTTTTAAGAATGGAAAAGAATTTGAAAAACCCCACCCAGCAGCAGGGTTTTTCTTACATTCACCAATAACCTGACTTTTTTTCCTATAATTTACTAATCTATAATTACCTCAGGACCTCTTTCTAAAAAACACTCCTAGTGTTACTTAAGACCTCTTTCTAAAGGCTCCTGTAGCTCAAGACTGTGCTACTTCCAGTAGCAGGGAAATGGGGTCTCTTTTGAATTGAGAAGTTCTTTGAAAAGGCTGTACTTCCAGTGATATAGCCTCACCAAAAGTGACTTTTCACTTGTAGTAACTCTCAGCAGAATGAGGCAGGTGACACCTTCTTTCATTGGAGAAGGAATTTAGAAGTAAAAACTGTAAGTTACTTTAAATCATTCAAGTAAGTCTGAACAAAGTGGGACATTTGATACTCCATGAATATCATCATTATTAAAATAAATGTTCTATCACCCACCCACCTTCTAAAGGACTGCCCCATCCACTCTCCAAGTTGTGCACCATCCACTTTCCAAGCTCTGCAACTCCCAACTTCCAAACTCTGCAACATCCACATTCCAAGTTGTGCACCACCCACCATCTGAATTAAAAATCATTCTATCTCTAACTTCTGCACCACTCTCCTTTCAGGTTCTGTACCATCCTTCCTCCAAGACCTGCTACACCAACAGTCCAAGTTCTGCACCATCCTTCCTCCAAATTCTGTAGCCCCCACCCTCTCAGTTCTGCATCACCAACTTCCAAGTTCTACAGAATTCAACCTCCAAGTTCCAGAAACTCATCCCTAAAAGCCCCCAGTACACTTATGCCTAGTTTGATGGCAAAACCTAACAAAAACTACTATTCAAGTCAAACATACTGCATTCTCCAAGCCACTTGATGTTACTTTCTTTTCTATTTTCTATATGTTTATCATTACCATGCTATAATTATCATAACTAAAAACAGTACAATAACTGCAGAACATTCAGTTAATCATACCTTAAGTGAACTGGAGGATAATATTTTCAGCCTGTAAACTGTGTACCAAAAACAGAAACCAAATTCTGCTCACCACAACTCATTCAACAATGTAAACATCACAGAATGATTATCAAATACATTGCTGGCGCATAATGCAGAAAAAATTTCCCAGAAACACATACCCATAATCCCCTGTATACTGGCACTTCCACTGCTAGCAAAACATCTTGAAGCCCACAATTTACACCACCTTTTCTAAGCCACTTGATGAGCATTCTTTTTTAATTCTGAACTTTTTTATCAATGACATACTGTAGTTACCATAAAACTAAAACCAGCATAGTAACAGTGTAAAGCAATTATGTAATAAAATAATAATAATAATAATAATAATAATAATAACAATAATAATAATAATTAATATCATAAAGATCAATGGCTGATACACCAAATAACCTACATAACAGCAAGAATAAATCAGATTTCTATTACCAATTAAATCCAATTAAAAAACTGAATGTGTCCCCTGAATGGTGTATGGCATGGTGTCTTTGAAAGTACCTACAAAACACAAATCAAAGAATCACTTCTTCTTTGAAGCATGCCTTAAAAAAAAAGTATTTAAAACCTTATTTACAACCAAGGAGCATTCATAAAGAAAGTTCATAAAATATGTTACAAAATACTAACAATTCATCTTTTTGGGCCTGCATACAAAACAAATCAATGGGCTCTTAGGCATATGTAGAGGTCCCTTGCAGATTGTAATATTTCAACCGTGGTTTCGAGCATCCACATCCAAGAAATGGACACCATTTTACCAAATGCAACATAGAGAGGCTCAAATGCCAGCAATATTTTTTTCCACCCATTGTGTGAGTATTGTGGCAGTAAGGGACTACTTCTAGCCAAGTCTGGCGGGGTTCAACACAGCAGTGGCATGAAGATGCATAACCTCCGTGGTTGGCAAGGGACATCTGTGTATATATTTAACATGTCCTCTATGTAGGGTCCTTATCAGTATAAAAAAACTGTCTATAGTTCTTCTAGTACATGCAATATCATTCTTCTACATATATAATTTAAGGGTTAAGGTTCATGTTTGGGTTACTGCTAAAAGGTTCAGAGCTGCATCATTATGGAGACTCATTTTCTCTAAACTGCTACAACACATAATGTGTACACTGCCCAGTTCTATTGTAGCTATTGCTTACAACAACAGTAATCAACAGCATGATCATTTGCCAATACACCCCATAACTACAAAAGAATCAACAAGACATATCATCACCTACAATAACACAGAAATACCAGATTTACTGACTGTGAAGCAACAAGGTAGCGATAGTACCTATAAAACAATGATTAAGGGATAACTCCTCCTGAGAGATATGCATAACAAAACTACAAAATCTAAGTAATTAACTACAACTCAAAGAGTTCACATAAAATAACTGCATACATAATAAAACTCTGGCACCTTACCTTTTTTTTAAGTCCCAAAAGCAAACCATGAATTAACAACTTTGTATGTTCAAGGCATATGTACTGTATATGGACAAATATTACATATCTTCTCCAAATGGTTCTCACCAGTTTCAGAGAAATGTGACTCAAGTTCTTTACCTGCAATCAATTTCACACTTTCATGTGCTTCATTTAAGGAATAAAATTCATGTTAAGATCTTGTTAAAAAGTTTTAAACTGCATCCTTCTAGGGCCTGGTGAATCTCAAACAATTGCCACAAATCATTTGTACAGCATTATTTTATTACGAACAATGCTCGCAACATAAATAATCAACAGCAAGATCATCAGTGATACACCAGATAATGTAAGCAGAATTAATAACACATATCATACAGAACCACAGAGTAATACCACTTGTTTACAGAGATGCAGTAAGGTGTCCTTGAAAGTATCTGTTAGACAATGATCAAGGGATCACTTCTATTTTAAGATATCTATGAGACAATTATCAAGGGATCACATCTATCTTAAAGGTATGTCAAAATTAATAAAATTTAAATCATAAACTACAATCCAAAGCTTTAAACAATAACCAAAAATATATAAATAAAAATGACTGATCTTTTCAAGGCTGTATGCAAAATATAAATCAAATGGGTCTAATACATCTTTTCAGATTTCACACACCAAGTGCTATACTCTGCATGATCATCACTATTATCAAAGAATCAAGGCCTAAGGTCTTCTTTGGCAAGCAATATCAAACCTCCACTTTCTTCACCTGAGGGTTTTGGTTCACTTTATGGTCCTTTTTATAAAGTTTAGGAATAGATTCTTCTTGACAAATAGTTAACAATACTAATTAAACAGCAATAATGTGAAAAATTCCTCCCAAATTGTGGAAAAACATACTAAGTACCATGTGTCTATAATGTCATGAGGGAATGAATGTTGACCTGATTAGACACCCTCTAATGACAATAACTTGATGCATAAGCTGCTTTACAGAGAAAAATGTGCTTTTCAATACAAAAAGTACTAGCAATTTAGCTGAGAACACAGACAACATTCGTGGTCTTTCTAGTAACCTCTCCTCAATTGAACACCATCTGTCTAGTACCTCTCCTAATATCTTACTTCTGTCTGAGACACAGTTGTCTAATGATGTTCTCACT
>JAYMFT010197436.1:0-11744 GCA_038088735.1 Panulirus argus
TATATATATATATATATATATATATATATATAGAGAGAGAGAGAGAGAGAGAGAGAGAGAGAGAGAGAGAGAATTTCCCACCAGGAGGACTCCCCTTTGGGGCTGTTGTTCACATGAGAGGGAGTCAAAGGGAATACATTCAGTCACTTTTCCACAAGAAGGAGAAGACATTTGTAAAGTTTCACTCAAGTCGACGTTTGTTATTCTAATTTTCTTGCAAGTATTTTTGGTGACGCTGAATGAGACACATCCTCAGCCGGTACCTACATATATGGCTCTACCCGTTCCTTATTTCTATACCTGTTCCTCATGGCTGAAGCAGGACTTTACGGATGTAACGGCTATTTATTGATATAGCTATTCCTTACGAATATACTTGTCTGAGGGTGATATACTTTCCTTGACTGAATATATCTATCCCCTTTGGATATAGCTGTACCATATGTATCTTATCCACCATATAGATTTATTTTTCTCTATAGATGTAGTTTTTTTCTTATGATTATACTTTTTGTCAGCGTACAAACACACCATTCTTTCTAGCTGTCGCTGACCTAAAACAATAGAGACATATATTTAACGTTTAAGAAATCTGCCATATACCAATCATCTCTCAGGTTCTCTTGAGTAGGCTTTTCCATCTCTCCAGTAAAATGTTATGAGCTTAAGTTGCGAGGCTTTCATCCGTATCTTACACTTTCTGTTACTAGCACCTTTCTACCTCCCATCCCGGCTACCAAACATCTCGTTACGTGAACCACGTCTCTCCAAGAGTCAGCCAGCCAACCTGTCACCAACATGTGGACATCAACCATCCACCAGAAAGGTCCTCACTCCATCCCATACAAAAGCTTCAGGACATTTCCTCCTGCTCATATAAAGATAACCCTCAATATCCTTCACCAATAAATGTTTTCCGGAACCATTCAGTCAGTGTCTGGGTTTATTCTCGGCACATTCCATCAGCTCGAAGGAACCCGAGGTCCTCTTTGACTCGGCTCTGGGCACACCGCTCACGTCTAAAGCCAAATACATCTTTATAGGAAATGACTCTTACCGAGATGAGACTCCCACACACGCACACACACCACTCTTTTCCTGTACGTTCTCTCAGCCAGGCTCAGAAACCAGACTCCTCCGTCATGGACTTAGGTTTAAAGTTAAGCTGCCAAAGGATGTCTTATACTACAGTAGTATCATCTATCCTTCGCTTCTCAAACACTTTTCCTTTAAGAGTTGATAATGGTATCAAGAATCTATAACATTACTTTCACTGAGAAGCATTTGATTGCTGAGACAATGCCTTCCAAGCAAAACATGACAAGTAAATGAATGTGAATTGGAATCTTACTCTTCCTTTCAAACGCCTCATTAACCAAGAAGACATAGTATGCATCTGCTCAATATATCCGCTTCATTGCATTTTCCCCAAACTAAGCAACATCCGTTGTTCATTGCAAAAATCGTAACGAGTGTTTGTGGTCGACTAATGACAATCGCTCTGTAACTATACAAAATAAGCAAATGGCGTCAAGAATGTGTTCTTTTAAGTTTATTTAGGACGACGTCGACTGATATGAGCCAACATTTTTTGTAAGAAACAGAATGTGTCTTCGTCAGTATTATCACTTGCATCGATTAGAAGTAAGGTAACAACCCACATGCATGTCGGATATTCTTTAAAGAAAAAAGGAATCTCGCTGGACTGAAGAATATTTTCTGCCTTAAGACGACAACCCTTTGTGTCGTCGCAAGACTTTCATCCTAACGTTTGTGTGTCTCTCAGGCCGTGACCTGACCGGCACAGTCTGAGGAGAGACAAAGGCAGAGTTCCGCTGGCCCTCTGCCGTCACACTGGCCCTGGTGACGACCTCGGCCGTCACACCGGAGGCCAGTAATGACCTCCCCAGGGAAGGTCGTTCACCAGAACCGGATGCTCTTTGATCAGGAGGAAGTCATGCTGGTGGTCGCGTGCGCCGCGTGCGGCGGACGGTGAGTGTCGCTTCCAAGTTCACCCGAGAAACATGGAGCAAGGTTTGCTCTGCGTCCCTCCTCACCAGGGCGACTGGCTACTCGACAACACATTAAGAGCCTAACAGAAGTGCTTGTAGATAACATACAACGAGGTTAAATGTTTTTTTTTATTGCAGTCTTTCATACAGCTGATGCGAATTTAATGATATACAGCGACCCCATCAACGCTTGTTAGCATCACATCAGCTTAAACTGAAGGAGAGACTGTGATGGCATTCATATATACAACCGCTGGTGAAAAGTCACCTCAGCGGAGGCCGTGTCGTCGCCAGTTGACGAAAGAGAGAACAGTCTCGTCAAAGAACATCTCGCTTCAAAGGGGTCCATCCTGTCCCTGCTGGTGACCGTGCTGCAGCCTTGGCAGCAGGAGCTTCTGGGAAAAAGAGTCCTTTGTAAGAACAGGAGGAGCCTTTCAGGAAAGGCTCCTCGGGTGATTGCAAATGCGCAGAAAAGAAAGTTATTAAAGATGCAAAGAAGTACTGTTATAAATGTCGTGGATAAATGTAGTGAACGGAATGATGAGAATGAGACTGTGGACGGCATTCTGAAGTTTGAAAAGTTGTATGATAGACAAAGTTAAGGAAATGTAGAACTCCCTCCCGTACAGACACAGCAGGTAATGAGGCGACACATATTCACTTTCAGACCCGTAATGTTACAGACTACCAGAGAGGATGACGAGAAGTATCCTTAAGCATACAGACAATGATTCCTAATATAAAAAAGTATAAGAGAAAGATTATAAAGTATAAAGTATATAACCTTAATGCACAAAGCAAGATGATAAGTTAGGTACTTCACCCCTCGTGTCATGTCACACTTGACAGGATTAATCATTTCTCTATGAGCGGGGTGGCCATGGCATCTCTGCAGCAGCGGGATGCTCGGGCCAATGAAATTGCTTCTTTATTTACCCCAGCTCATGATAAGGTTAGTACTGCGTGTCATTATCTTAGACGCAATTTGAGGACAGAGTTTTGTGTCCCCTCATTCTCTCTTCCCTTGGTCTCTCACCTCATTCATCACCATACTGATATCCTCCACGTTTGTAAGTTCCTCATCCTGCGTAAAAGCCTTCTGACCACACGACTCCAAATCGATCGTAACCATTACTTGTTTTTCCCTGACGCTCCGTCAACGTCCAACATTACTCCTCATTTTTGTCATTACATAAACTGTGTCCGGCAAGTCTATAGCCCACAGTCCTTTGATGAGTATTTTTTTCTTCTGGAACCTTTCCTTTTTGTTCTGATCATTGATCATCTTTCAGCTAAACGATCACCATCGATATTTATGCTTCAATCAACCTTGCGTTTCATTCCTCTTTCTCCGGTAAAGCTCCTTCGTCCCCTAAATGCTTCAGTGTTGATTCATCAACCTCCATATCTCTGGTTTTACCTGGATTATTTTTGCCAACAAGCACTGATCCGGAATACGCTGCGCTTTTTTAAACTTTGCATATACCAGACCGCACGTCTCCCTGATTGTTCTGTCTCTAACAGTACACATTACTCACTCTACAGCTTCGCTTCATAATTGCCTGTGTTTTTTCTGTTTCACTGTGGCTAGTTTTGTGCTACACTGCGCCAAGCTTTATGCCCACGTTCTCTTCTGATACTCCCAGATTTTCCGCTGCTTCCTTTTCTTTATTTTCATCAGTCACTGCTCTCTGTGTTATGGGTACTTCCTCTCGTTTATCTACCCTAAGGACACCTAGAGACAATCCTCCTTCTCGTCCGGTTCTCTGATGCAATCCATTCCTGGCGTCTGCTGTCCTGTGGCTACATTTTTTATGAATCCCCTCGAGTGGTATCCTTCCGTGGTCATGCCATTTGATTATATATTTTGATTGTATAATTTCTTTATCCAGCCGATGACACTTTTAATGATTCTTGATTCGATTTCTCAGTTTATTTATTTCTTCTTCCCACTGATCCTGTTTCTTAATTACTTCATATAATTTCCCGAACTCACGACCTCACATGTTTCATCCTTTACTTCACCGGTGATAGGATTTTCTTCCCATTCACTCTAACCTCCACATAAACCTCATCCAATAGTCTCCTTCACGTATGTACATTTGGTCACTGTTATGTAGTCATGCTGCTACACCTTGTCTGAATGCCCTTTTGATGACATAAATTCAAAATTCTTACCAAGCTAAGTTCTGGACATATACTAAATTAGTTTTCGTTTTTTTGTTTCAGTCGAAAGGTGTTGTCTCTCCTCATCCAGAAGATTATAGTCCAACTTACTTATATGATCTTGATAACCAAACTCAGGTTCGTGAGCTCAAGATAAGAATAGATAAGGGATGAATCTAAAATTGGGTGTGAGATGGCTGGCTTTCCCATCAGGTGGCAGATATATCTATTAATAATAAATGACCCTATTTTCCTCTTTTGCACTGCTAAATTCTTCCATAGATTTTCCCCCATAAACTTATTTCTTCACTTTAAGTCTTTCACATTATCTCCTGGTTGATTATTCTTTACGTAAATGGCATTTGAAAACTCATACTTGACTGAACTTGCCAACACTCCTCAAACACTCTATCTGGTCTTCTCACACCCATTGACCTTATCTCCTCACTCTCTCGAACTGAACGTCTACAGTTAAGAAACGTTGTGTTGGGGTGGATGCAGGTCCTCCGCAGTCTTCTCCATCACCTTCCTTGTAGAGAAAAGTCCTGAGGAAGCGCAGTCTGTGCAGGATGTATTCCTGTCTGCTGCTGTTGCTGCTGGTATACTGTCTGTCACTCTGTCTGTCTGTCTCTCGTGTGTGTGTGTGTGTGTGTGTGTGTGTGTGTGTGTGTGTCTGTGTCTCTGTTTGTGTGTGTGTGTGTACCTATGTGTACTGTACGAGGAAGGAGTTCTATGTATATTCTTGGGTCTTCCCATCTTTTGAACCTTCTCTACCATCACACAACTGTTTAAACTGCTGTATGCTATTCACATTTACTGTGTCATTCAGTTAGATCCATTCATGCACAGCTCTTACTTATACTATAAAAGAACTTCTTTAAATCCTTTCAAACAAGGTCCTTGCTTTTCTCTACGTTGAGTCCTTCGGTTACTCTATCCCTACTGTTCGCTGTGTGCGTCATCACTGTGATTTGAAAACTTAAAGGTTATGCTCAGGTCACCCCTTACTCATTTGCCTTCCATTGTGGGCAAATTCAAGGCCTGTAATCTTTCCCTGTATCACATCTCTCTTAATTGTGTTGCCATCACTGATGCCCTCCTCTGAAGTGTGTCTTGTGTTTCATATGACAATAGATGTTGTTATTCGTAATCAGTTTTGTTATTTGACAATTCCATCGCCAGCGGGAAAATGACAGAGAAGACGTCGCTGAATGATTTCGGGCCGTATTCCACGCGCGTCATTATCGGACGCCCGCCTTGCCTGGCGCGCCTGTTAACATGTATTAGTCAAATTAAGGCAACACGCAGTTCAAGGAAAGCCCACGCCGATAATGGTGCCAAATGGTTCTTAATGGTGCTAATAGAGAACAAGGAAATGAATTATAATTTGTACAAACATCAGTAACTGTGGAACACTGTTTGTGTTGTCTTTGTTGAATGTGCTCTGTGTATTGTGTGTATGCGTACATACAGTATGTCTGGTATACTGGGATATGCGACATATGGCGTTTATCGCTTGGGATCCCATATATCATATGTTTTTTCTGGTACATACGAAATGCAGTTTTCATGAAGGGGAGTGTTGCCATTACATAGCTGTACAAAGCGTACAGGATATCAAGTATAATAGAATTCTTATCCAAAATGTTGTTTGAATATACTGGGATGAGTATTGTAGGAATTTTAGTATACCGGGTATGACTGGTCGAGTATACTGACTGTTGTGTATACTTGGTGTATCTATTATCAACACAGTCTGTATACATTGAATGAAGAATGTTTGATCAGATCTGTATGCTAAATACTGACTGTTGATAGAGTAGTATACTGACTATGAAGAGTGTGCATACTGAGCAGCATCAGTGTACTGGATGGAGTATCTACAAGGTACTGAGTCTACCGATTGGTGTACAGTTGTTGGTATTACCAAGATGGCGTTACCATATATATATATATATATATATATATATATATATATATATATATATATATTTTTTTTTTTTTTTCTTCTTTTTCGCAAGGAGTAAAATCCCAAGATCAAATAATGTCATTTACTTGTGACGTATAACCTGACAGATTACCGTATCTCTGTGTATATATACTGAAGGATTCATACACTGTGAAACTACAATATTTTACATCAACCAGCAACAATTATGAAAATATGAGCGCTGTGATCAATAGCATATAATCTTTGTGAAATGTTTTTCATCATTTTAAGTAACGTAATTAAAACGCTCGCCAGATTAACACATGAAACAGGAAGGCGTAACGCTAACACTCGTTTTTCTGAAAAACTTAACATATGGACGTGGATCGGTTGGAATATAACAATGCTAAATATTTGTATTCTAACATCCATTACAATACTTGACCTGGCTACAGTTTTATCTTTTGCTCTAAAAACGTAAATCTTCCTTTGTTTCAATACTTAATTATTTCCCTCATTCCCTCTTGCACTTTCATTACGATCTATGCGTTCCTCTCTCTCTCTCTCTCTCTCTCTCTCTCTCTCTCTCTCTCTCTCTCTCTCTCTCTCTCTCTCGCGTGTTTTGTCCGTTTTCTTTCCTTTGACGAGCGAGGCAATGTTCTCTTGTTGCCTTTATCCTCTCACTCCCTCTCTCCCCCCTCATCTCCCCGTCCCCTCCTGACATCCCTCTCTCTCTCTCTCTCTCCCACTCGACCAATCACTTTCACTCAGACTCGTCATAAGTGTCTGTGACACGCCCTGTTCCCTTCCCACTCCCGCACATGCATCTCCCTCTCATCTTGCCTCACTTACTCATTTCCTGCAAGACTTTCCTTCAGAACTGTGTTTCTTTTCTTATTTCTTTTCGCAGCCTTAATCACCACCTTGCATGTTATTACACTGGGAAACACGAGGTATTCTCTTTGTTCTTTTAGCAAAGACTTCACCTAATGTTTAGTGTGTTTAGTATGTTGTATTTTTCGTTCGCACCCGAGGCTGTGTGGGCGTTCGTTGACGAAGTGTATGGAAGTCGACATGAGCAACTCGACGTCGAGTCACAGGCTAGTGCACAACGCTAAGATGTAGCAGAATGTCGATCACTGCAAGGGTACAGTCACAGCTCAGGAAGAAGCATCGCTCAGCGGTTCTTCTTTGCTTGATTACTCTCTTGTATAGTTCCCTTTAGCCGCAAACTGTTGACTAAGATACTGTCTGGTGGCAAACATTACTGGCTAACACACCTCTGACGAGCACGTTATGTAACCGGCGCTAAAGTTGGCTTTGATTCTCGCCTTGATATATACCTGCTGGCCCAGAAAATCCAGAGGAACCTTATGCAGTCCCTCCCACACTGGCATACCAACGATAGCAGACAGCAAGCAACATGTCTGAAGTCGCCACATCGGTGCTTGTACCCTGCAGGAGGGAGTCTGACCAACGGTAGCCGTAACAATACATGTCTGTCCGTCTGTCGATCTGCCTATTATTCTGTCACACACACACAATCGGGAGAGCGTCACTGGCCCACGTCACCCACAGTGCCCCTGGTTCCTCAGCTGCGTCACCCCTGCCCTCAGTAATCCACTTACTGCTCCTGCCAGTCTATTTCACGTTCTAACTCTTCCCCTCCCACGACCACACTATCACGTATCCTCGCCAGGCCACATTTGGTAAATATACAAGAGGGTCGTTCTCATCTTGACCCTTTGAACACGATGAAACGACCCTTGAGCACGACAAGATGACCCTTAAGCACGACGAGATGACTTATGAGCGTAGATGGATGACCTCTGGGAATAACGTCGAGGCCTTTGACCTGCGTGTTAAGGATCATGTTAAAGGTCATGCAGACATACCCAACGTCTCTACCGTCATGCTCAAGGGGGTAAAAGTTTTCTTCTATCCTTATGTAAAATTTGTTCATGATCCACATTTTTTTTTTTTTACATTATTGTCTGATCTGCGTGTTCTCCTGATTCCTGAGTCACTGCTAAAACGATTCTTTGTTTCCCTTGCACGTGTCTGCTCCTGGCAGAAGCCAGATGCCACTTTCAGCCGTAATGGCAGAGAAGAAACGCTTCAATCCGACACATTCCTGAAAAACTCACTTCTAATTATCATCGAATGCCGCAGCTACCAGGAACCTCAGAACTAACCGTCATCACTAATGGGTAAACTCCAGCTGATTACTCTCATGCTAAACAAAAGAACTAATGCCGGTGATTGTTGTATGACGTTGTAAAAGCCGAGAGGAAATCCTGTTTAACGAGCAAACCATTGTTTAGTACAGGCCAGATGTTGGAACAAAAGACTGGTCGCTAAGGATGGTGGTTGGGGGTCGTTATGTGTGTTGTTGGCTTCACGACCACAACACCAGACTGGCGCTGGTGTCGCCCTGAGGGCAGCGTCGTCATGGACGCTTTGTCAGCCTGGAAGATAAAGGAATCGCTATTCCGATATCAGAAGTCCGGAAATATTTCATTCTTGATTAATTCCTCCTCAACCTATGGCGTATAAACATCTCTATCTTAGTCCGTCCAACACAATCTTACAACTGTTAATCTTTCCAGACATTGTCTCTATGTCTAAGGGCTTTTCTTACTACAGGACGGTGAACGAAGGAAACTTCAATAATCATGACGCAAAGCGCTCCATCCGTCCATTTAATAACTTTAGGTGAAAGTGAATGTAGGTGAACAATTCAAGTTACTAAATATGTATTCTTCGTCGTAAGGCGGTGGGGCTCCAACGGTTGTGTCCAGTACAAGTCACAGCTTACGATGCAGGTCAGGTGTGGGGGGAGAGGGGACTAAGCGGACCAGGGCAGGGGTAGGTTAGGTTAGGTTAGGTTAGGTTAGGGGTCTGGTGATGAGGCCTCACTCAAGAGCCCATTTCTCCCTGAGGATCATTCCTGTGGTCTTTTGTATGGTGAAGGGTCCTTGCCGTTAACGACGCAACGGGCGCTGTTAAACATGCCGATGGATAGGCTGACCATCTAACAGGGGATCTGTGGCCGCTGTGTTCGGTTGTATGTTGATGAAATTGGGAGTAAAGGTTAGCTCAATTTTAGCTGAGATATATAAAAGGAGCACTTCCCACAGATGTGAAGAAATCATCAGTGACCCCTCACACCCTCTAAATTGCAATTACCAAATGTTGCCTTCAGGTAGAAGGTTGAGGTCAATGAACTGTAGAACTTCCAATTATTCTAAATTTTTTGTGCCAGCTAATATAAGATTGTTGACCGAGCGATAGCCCTTTCTCGGATGGTAATAAAATGTCTTTTAGGGGGCCAGTAAGTTCACTGGGTATAGTATGCCTGAGTTTTATACCTTAATGAATGTACCGTATGATTGTTTCTTTTGCTTTTAACGGAGACACACAAGACAAATTTTTATGCAATTTGCATAAACAATAAAGCATTATTATTATTATTATTATTATTATTATTATTATTATTATTATTATTATTATTATGTGGAGAGATTCTTAGACTTACAGGAAAGCTTTAGCTGAACACTGTACCCCCTGAGGATAACAATATTAAGCTTAGCGTTGTCGTGTACCGCAGACTCTGTAATCAGCCATCCTTACCATGCATAACAACACCTGTGTCCCGCGGGACATTCCAGCTATGACCAATGTACTATACCAAGTCCGCCGTGTGTCTGGGAACTGCGCAATCCAAACGTTCGCTGTGCTGGGCAAAGTAGGTGCAGCCTGGGTCAGAGCATCATCGCCCACCTGAACATACGATATGAAACAGGACACGTCCGTCATCACACTGCGTATGTCAAGTTTATGTGTGTGTGTGTGTGTGTGTTGGGGGAGGTGGGATCGGCACCAGGAGCACAATGTGTAACCGGTAACTTCTGCCACCACGACCCGGTAGTGAACTCAGCCTCTCTGTTGCCGGAGAGATTCGGCAGAGGGATCCGAGCCGATGATTCATATCCTCTGAACCAGACGAATCGGAATGAACGTAAAGACAAAGAAAACAATGGATGTACTAGACCACGTGTGTGATTAGCTGTCAGGGAGCGAAGGGAAGTCCAGGAACATAGATTTCTTGGGTTCCAAAACAGAAGAAAAAGAAAATAAAACACTTAGATGAAAATTACAGCTTCCCATGGTGCACAGTTCTTCAGTCTAACAACCAAATCACTGTGAACAACAGGAGAGAGGAAGGCGTAGAAATCCGTGCAACTACACACACACATCCACACACACACACATACATACACACACACACACCTATCTTAACAGAAACATATCTACACACTTCCAAAGACACATATGGACAAATACATCCAAAAATACACAAACAAACGCAAAAACAAATCATACAAAAACACATAGATAACTTTCCTGCAGGTACTCTCAGCAGGATTCACAACTGTTTCTTGTTCTTATAACGTAAATAGAAGGTGAGAAAAACCATCCAAGACTGCAGTAACTGCAGACGGGAGGCTCGAGCGACATCACATACCAGCCACAGCCAAGCGTAACTCAAAACATCACAACAAACACTGGGACTGGACGCAGCAGCCAGCATCATCCTGGAGACCCAGATTTACGATAGATACACCGGAGGAGACAGATACATTCACGCTGCTGCTGGCCTTTCTCCGAACTGGGTCTCTGGCAAGGACCACCATCCTGAGGAGCGGATCAAGATACCAGAGACCTTCTTTTTTTAGGTCTGGGGCGCGCAGGACAACCAGCATGAGGCGGGCAAACTGGGAGTCCTCAGGGAACAGTGCTAGACGTGCAGGATCCTCCAGGGAGGAGGGACTTCGACTGCAGGTCGAGGCGCTGGTCGGGGCGGCTCAGCTCATAGTCCGCAGGCCCGCCGACGCTCCGGGGTCTCTGCTTCCGAACTTTATGGGTGGCCTACTGATCACGCTTTCTGATTTGCTGTATATCATATCTATAGGTGTTACCGGACTCCTCTTGCATGAGGTTACACCACGAGTGAAGAGTCACCTATCGCGAGCTTGTAGTATTGGGAGAACATTCTCCTCAAAGAACTCACTTTAAAGGAGTCCACAATTTCCTGATACTGGAAGCAGCGTAGCGCCTTCCTCCCATTTCTCGCTTGACCTACTTAATGTAATTAATGATGGATTTTCTATATTCCTACCTCGTGTAATATTGTTCTGTGTTTTTCCTCAAATGTAAGTTTTTCTATATTTCTGTTTCCAAATGTATTTAGATTGTTACTCATACTACCCTTCTTGATTGTTTCGATTCTAGTGTTTTCCCTTACTTTTATGTGCTATGTGCTGTGTGTTTCCGAGTGTTTTTAGATTTAGTTTGCGTTTTACATATCATATCCTACTTTTGTGACGTAGTTTTTCTCTTTTTGTAGATTCCTAATGATGCCTCTGTGTAGGCGGAAGCTTGAATGTAATAAATCATGAACTACGGACAGCGGTATTTGAGCACCCACCTAATGGTAGAATAATACTGAGAAAATTAGAGAACATAAGAAAGAAGATTAATAACTCTAAACATGCTGTAGTATTCAATTCTGTGTGCATATATATATATATATATATATATATATATATATATATATATATATATATATATAT
>JAYMFT010197447.1:0-25625 GCA_038088735.1 Panulirus argus
TATACAGAGAGAGAGAGAGCGTAACTTTAAAGTGATTGAAGATTTACTCTGTAGTTTACCTGACACTCACCTGGAGAACTTTGGTCACACGCTGAGCCGTGAGGGCAGAAGACAGCTTCAGAGATCAGCGTTATTAAGGTTCGTGTCAGGTGTCCTAGGCTAGCCCAGCTGGGCAACATGGGCGAGAATGGGGTCTGCAGCAGATTGGAGAAGATAGGGAGAAAGGTAGGTAAGAGTAAAGAGGGAGATGAAGTAAGGGAGAGTGGTGTGTGTGTGTGATTAATGGATGTGAGGAAGACAGACGAGGCTGAGGTCTCCTGAGAGTGAGGACGGGTGCCTTATGTGAGCAGGTCGTGGGCACCTGAAATCAAAAGTTGGTTCCCAAACAGTACTGCTCGCTTAGATTTGGCAACGCGTATTAACCATAGTATCATTTTATAATTAATGGTACTGTTTAATGGCTGTGCGATTACAGGGGGTCAGGTAGAATTGGTCAGTCCGGATTAATCGTTGTGCCACTTAGCTCATTCGACCCGTAGAATTGCTGTGTACACTCTTTTCTGCAGGTGGTAATGACGGAGGGCTCTTGGGGGCCCCGAGTGAAAGTCGTGACATACTAAATGGCCGGAGCAGAGTGCGTGGAAATATGTCTCATTACTGTATCCTTGTTTTCGCTGCCATTACCGAACGATTAGTTCGGTATACACCAGTGTTTAACTGGTCTATAAACCGTGGCGTGATTCCTGGTGAGAGGGTGTGTGTGTGTGATTTGGTGACCCAGAGTATGGTTGACCGGCCTGTCGCCGGTTGGGACTTTGTAAATACCAGTGATTACCCGGTGGGCTGTGTCGCCCCAACCTAGGAATTGAATCCGTCTCATGTAGAGTGGAAAATGCATGGGAAAGCCAGACAACAGAAGACCCGATGGTGTGCGACGAAGGTTTGTCTGCAGGGGGGACAAGTCATTCGTTAACTTTGCGGATGGCTGTACTTTATGGTTGAGTGGTGTGTGGTTGGTTCGTGCGGTGCGACGGGGTACCACACGGATCCTCGAGGTAACTACCGTGGTAGGGCGGTGCCCCTGGGGGTAACAGCGTCTGAGGGTTCGTGTCTAATGTATATAACTAATGGAAGTGGCATTTTGCGTGCGGAAGATGCGAAGGATGCCCAGACCTTTTGTAAATGTATGCCTTCACCTCTGGTCTACCCTCCTATTCCTGTCAGGGAAATGTTAGGTGGGCACAGCAGGTCAACATCCCAGAGGAGGGTGCAGTAAGGCGCGTGTCTTTCTTCCATGCAGGTACCGGTAGGTAATTGAGGTGGTCCGGTGCAGGGATGCCGCATATTGCCAAGCATGGCCAGCCTTACAATGGGGGCCCCTTCCAGTCGTCCCACTAAATATTTACCGGGGGTCGTAAGGTGGAGCGAACATTAGTGGGATCTTGATCTGATAATTGTCACAGCACCGGGAGTGGGTTAAATGAAAGTAGGTGTGCGTGTGTGCGTGGTGCGTGTGGCTCACCTGTACACCAGGCGTGGGAACGGACTCGCGAGCTAGTCGGCCCCTCCCGCTCCGCCTAGTACTCCCTGCATCCCTCCTCCTACCTGCCTGCCTGCCTGCCTACCTGCCTCCTCCTCCTCCTCCTCCTAACCACCCGCCCCCTCCTCCTCCCCCGTCACCTTCCTTAACCTCCTGCCTCTTGTATTTGCTTATCTTCCCCCGCCTGTAGTCAGTATATTGTCGTTCATGTCCTTGACTCAACCCTCTTCCTCATCTCGATCACCCACCCCCTGGCTCTTGCCCCTCTCGTGCGCCATCCTCGCCTCAAATGGTGGGCCCTCCTCTTGCATCATCCAGGCAATCCGCTCCTGTGCCATTTCATCTGATATTGAATCGGCGGCGGCTCTCCCTCCAGCCATGTCGAATACGTCATGCTGGTGCTCCCATCTCGGGTTTGTGTCGGGGACTCCGTACCAGGGTCTGTAGTCGAACCGTACCTGTCTCTCTCCGTACGTGTGGGAGACTGCCTGTAACAGTCTGCTCAGATCAGACGATGATGTTAGTTAATTGCGTACAGTGTCTGTGCTGTCGTGCCCCGCCGGGGTACAGGGGTTCCAACATGTACAAGAGCCCTGTCTGGTAATGCTTTGACTCTGTACTGATGAATATTTTACGATGTATTTGTCATAGCGAGTGAATGACATTTCTTTACGGAATTTGGAGTGGAGGTGGAGTGTGTGAACGGTGAGGTTAACGGGAGGGGGTAGCCTTGTAGGAGCCAGGGTGCGGATGTTGGCGGTGAACAGCCACACTTGACGGAAATGACCTCGGCCATAACTTAGCAGTTGCTGGGGTGGGGGGTGACCCGCCTCTCTCATTTTTCCCCTCACTGGCCAACCCAACGCCACCAGCTTCCAGGAAATTTCCAACCTGGCCTTAACGAAGGTTCGTGTCGACCTGAGACTTTCCTGTATCAGCTCTGTGCTCAAGAGTTGTACTCACGAAGAGATATGCCAGAGGGATGAAGCTAACACGTATCGCTCACCGCAGGTAGAGGGCTCATTGGTTATGGTACGCAGTGTGTGGGAGTTAAAAGACAGCTGGGCATCAGCGATGATGAAGATGGTGGTGGTGGTGTCAGGAGTACAGCCAGCCCGCCAGGCCGCCCCTGGGTCTTCACGCCTTCCTTAACCTTAACACGGGGTCATGAGCCAGTGCAGTATGTGCTCTCCTCAACCTGTCCCGTCAGACCCGCTCACATCCTCGCCTTACTGCACTCCGCAGGATGTGCGTCCTCCTTAGTGTTCCTTATGGTGTCTGACCTACACACACACACACACACACACACACACTGTTTTGCTATAGTAGATTGGAATCGGAGAACATGTAAGTGTGGGTTGAAAGTAAGATGTGCTTATGTGCGTAACCGTGTAGTCCGGTGGTGACGTGAGCGGTGTACGTTCGGTGAGAGGAGAGCTCCTGCCTTGGGAATCC
This sequence comes from Panulirus argus, assembly GCA_038088735.1. Classification (NCBI taxonomy): domain Eukaryota; kingdom Metazoa; phylum Arthropoda; class Malacostraca; order Decapoda; family Palinuridae; genus Panulirus; species Panulirus argus. Next base: position 2,996 of record JAYMFT010197447.1, read on the forward strand.
GTTCGTGATGGGGGCGGCTGTGGGGTCGAGGGTTACGGATGTCTTGCGGTCATTCCCAAGAACTGCCGTCTTGGATTATGGTCGACGTGTGGGGATCCTTCGTTTACCTGAGTCACGTGGACGCATTCCTCCCCGGACTGTCTCCCCAGCCTGAACCTTCGTGTACCTGTGAGTCACTTGGATTGGTTTCTCCCTGGACTGACTCCCCAGTTATGTACCTGTAAGTCACTTTAACTGCTTCCTCCCTGGACTGTCTGTCTCCCTTGCCAAAAGGTTTCGCACCAAAAAAGAAAGAAAAAGAAATCCCCGAGCTACTGGGAATCGGAGCGTTTGGGGTAACCGCTCAATTTGTAGACGTGGTCTTGGCAAAACGAGGCTGGTAAGAGATGGTTGACTCGTAATAGTGGATAATTATTTATGATGACAGTAAACACAGGGGTTTGGATGCTGCAAGGCGAACTCCTGAACCCAAGTTGGCTTGCCTGGCCCGGCCCGGCTTGTACACCTCCCCTCCCAGGTCCACTGTGCGATCAAGCTTCCATGGTGAAGGTCTGGTCTACCGGGCTGTTTGGACCTGCAGGTCTCCAGTTATTATATGTTGTGCAACCTGACTGGTCTGGTACACCTTGGAGGGAGCTGTTGCCCCCCCTCCGCCCCGCACCACCTCTCTCTCCCAGAGGTCCAGAGGTCTTCTCATAGTGCTTCTTGTGTCTCATGATACCGGGCTGAACAGAGTTGATAGGTTTGCCCAGCTTGTTTGAGTAAAGAATTACACTTGTGTTCAAGTGTGGAACTAGGCATCCCTTGACTTTTTTTTTTTGGTATGAGGGTGTCTCATTGATACCCAACAAGGAACGGAGTCTCCAGGTTCCAGCGTGGTTTATGAGTTCAGTTGTCGTACAGGATCGATGCGGATGGTGGACGACATTCCGACGTGTTGTAGTGCAGCCACTGCTCGGGAGGTCCTGCATTATGGTGGTGTTAGCAGCCAACAGTAGTGCCAGGCAGGGAGAGAGCGAGCGCAGCGAACTTTGTTGCCATTGGTCTTGCTTCCTTCGTTTTTACGATTTCTCAATACCCATCCTGTCAGCTCCGACTGTTCCTTTGTTGTGTTCGCCAAAGATTGGGTCATCCGAACGTTATCACGCCTAGATCTGCGGCGCATGTCGCTCGTGGGGTGACCAACAGAGTTTTCGTCTCGTGTTCCCTGTGTGTGACGATTAGTTTCGTTCATTCACGTAGTGAAAGAACTGATTTATTTTTCGTGTGCCTGAAGATCTCGTTGCTTGAGATAACCCATCAGAAGCACTGCTTGATAAGTTTCCAGGTCCCCTTGTGGACCAGTTCTGATGATGAAGTAAATAATATAGTTTGTGTGTTGATCTCAGTGTCAGATGTGAGGCAACAGTACATTTTTTTCTGGGGGTAGAAAACTGGGAAGAGGGGATTGTGTGTACAGGTAACTGTTTCTTTGTTGGATACCAGTTTTAATGAACTGTACAGATCCCTACACTACCAGTTGATTGATCCCTTTGTAACCAATGCTGATGGAAGGCAAGGTGCTAAAGAACCTTGGGTCCAGGATATTTAAGGTATGCTTTTTTTCTTTTCTTCTTTTTTTAGGCAAAACGCACCTCTGATACCCAAAGGTGCGATATACACAAGATTCGAGCGCCTTAAACATCCGGGGCCCAAGACTCTTCATATCCATGCCTGCCATCACCAGAAACACCATGGGATGTGCACAGTAGAGGTTTAAGAGTACACTGGGCAGGTACCTTCCTACCTTTCTACTTACCTACCTGCGAAGCTTACCAGGCTAACCAAACTGTGGGGGGATTATGTGAGCCTAAAGGCTACGGCTTCCAATAGCTTGATCGACCAGCGACCCAACCGAAAATCTTGTAGGCTGAGCCTGGGCTCTGGCTGTGTGTGTGTGTGTGTCTGTGTGGAGAGGGGGGGGGGGTGTTAAAGAACACCCCCCCTTCCCTTCCCCAAGACTTCACCAGTTATTCCCTTTGTTCTGTCACTTCATGATCACAACTCAGCAGAGACCTGCGCTCAACATCTCCAGGGTTGTGCCGGCTGCTTAATACTTTTATTTATAAAAGTCGTTCAGTCACTTTTTTTTTTATAAGACTTTCAGAAGTTTATTTATGATATGAAGTGTTGGTTGTAAGTCAGTGGCCTGTACTGCTTTGATATCGGGTTTGCTCCCCCGCTCATGTGGAGGAGTAGACTTGCATCTACTTAGCTCAAGGAAAGAAATGCCACAAGCTGTCTCTGTTCCTAGCACAGCTCTCTCTCTCTCTCTCTCTCTCTCTCTCTCTCTCTCGCGTATTTTGTCTTCGTGTTTTTGCTCTGTGGTTTATTATAACTTTCTAATTTTTGCCTCCAGCTGGGAGGACTGAGGGGCCGTCTGACGAGAAGTACTGTAACCAGTTTACCACGACAGTATGAGACTCAGTGTTCAAACTCTAGTATTTCTCTCTCTCTCTCTCTCTCTCTCTCTCTCTCTCTCTCTCTATATATATATATATATATATATATATATATATATATATATATATCTCTATCTCTCTCCATTGGCTGTCAGCTTCCCCTCATTGGCCCGAGATGTTATTGGCATTCAGTCTACATACAATCTCCCCATTTTTACGCACAGCTCGACAGCATGTAAACTCACACGGCTCTTTACTCTGAACTTGGAAATTTCATGCGGTGAGGGTTACGCGCTCGGCCGGTAGCCCCCTACCTTTTGCGACAGATCTTCTCATATAGGTACACACACACACACATACACACGCAAAATGGGTTTGATGTGTATTTGAAAAGTCTCTCAGTCTCTCATAGCCCAACCATTGCCTTCACATCAGCCGCTCAACTCCGGCCCAATACATCGTGTAACGTGGAATTGTTCATCTGTATTTAAGGTAACTCAATGGCTTTTTTGTGTCAGGTGTGTCGAGGCTTTTAGCGTGACTGGTGACCAGACTCTGTGAATGGGAGGGAGGTGGAGGAGTCCTGTGCAGTGTAGCTTGAGGACGGCTGGTAGTGCTTCCCCGTCCCATTACAGTCTTTATTTGGAGTTTGCACTTGAGCAGCATCGTTACTCACTGACTCTCCTCCTCCTTCAGTAGTGGGATTCACGTCTGCAGCAACAGTATGTCACAGAGTCGTTGTTTGCGAGGGTTAGATTTCAGTAACTTTGACATTATAGGGAAAACCTTATGTGCCATTCATTCGTAATTATTTTTTTATTATGATACAGGTATGTTGCCGGGTTTAATGGCTTTGTTTACTCCTGAGTGGTCGTAAGCCGGGAGTCGTTACATACAAGTTAGAATAACACATTGATAGATGAAAATTCCCCGTTATTTTTTAATTATGCGTGTTGAGGGAAGTAGCAGATACCTGTATGATACGGTCATGGGGTCAGGTTAGGGAACGCGTGCACAGTTAGTAGTGATCCGGAATATGGCCCCTCACATGCCCAGTAAGTGAACTATCCTTAAACTTGTTACTACGCAAGCAGAACAAGCTTTAGTGTTGCTAAGAGACAACGCAAAGAGTGTTCCCGTGTCAATCCATAAGGTTCCGCGAGAAACTGGGTGATGATGGCCACTTTGTGGTACCCACAGTATCTCACGCTATGGCTTCGTCGCCTTTGTCCACACCTACCTGACGTTGACCTCATCTCCCCCTCCCCCAGTGTTGTTTGTTGGGTCGCGACAGATTTTCACATCAGATAGGCAAGGGGATTGACCTCTGACCACGACAGTCGTAGTTGTAAACAAACTGAATACGTACGTACGTGTCCCACGTGCTCGTGTTGAGACACATTTCGTATTGATTTTTAATTATTGAACTCCTAAACTCGATAGTACAACCCTCCTGCACGACGTTGCAGACCCTCTTGCACGACGGTACGATCCTCTTGCTTGACAGTATCACTCTTGGGTATGATGATGTTACTGGTAACCTGATACCCGAAGGGTCAGGTCAAAGGCCAGTCACTCGTACCCAAGGGGGAGGTGTACCTTCATGCTCAGTAACCTTACCTTGGTGCTCAAAGGGCTTCAGCTGCTGTTTTGGACTGTAGTGAACGAATACGAGTCGTTTCGTGTCGGTCCGAGCTGCAGAAACATATGCATAACAACACAGATAGATGTCAGCTGAGATAAAGTGCAGTTCCCTCGTAACTTACCTCAACAGTAATCGCCAGCCAACTCAAAGGTAATTGGGAACCAATGTCATATCTTCCTCATTTGCACTTTTTTTTTTTTTTTTTTTTTACGTGGGTCGAGAATGTTGACGTTCCAGCTCTCGAGAGGCTGTGGAACCTTGCGAGTTTAGAAGTGACAGGAGAGATGGAGTAGCCATCACGAGTAGCCATCACGGGCTTGCTTACCAGCCACCACCAGTACTCCTTGAGAGCCCCCTTCACCCCACGCGACCGTACGTACTGACCTTGTGGTCTCCAGCAGTCCTGCCATGGATGATCTGATGGAAGAATCTGACACGGATTATGTCATCATGTTTATCTGGCCATGGTTAATCACCTTAAGAGATACTCAATCCATTCACGTACTCAGCGAAATTTATAAGCCATATGCACTTGTTACTCATCGGGTAAGAGCATATGGGACTTACACACAGCTTTAAGAACTTACAAATACCTGTCTTTGTTAAGAATGTGATGCACTAACTAATTAAAACCGTAGCGAACGCGAAGAAATTAGTTGAGGGTTGTGTTGATATTACAGTTTCAAAAACTTGATGTGCCCTCACCGAATCTGTTGTGTTAGCCTACACCAATGGACTCACACCGACTGGCTTGTGAGAGTGACTGGCTGTGAGTCGAATATATTACCTCTCACTTAGAGTCTGAACTCTTACGTGTTCATGGTTTCCAGTTAAGAGCCGACTGTGTTCACACTCGTTAGGCAAGAGACTAACGATAGTAAAAACGAGATTAATGATTAAGTATGTTGCTTGCACACTGGATGAGGCTGCTATAATTGCCCAGGACGCAAGAAGCGGTGAAATCAGGCGAGTCCAAAGCGTGATAGGGCGGCTGATTCTGGAGGCATGTGACACACCCGAGGCATGTGACACCCGTGAATCAGGTGTCAGGTGCAGGTGTTCACCTGGCTGGTGTGTGTAGTGGTCAACACCGACGGCACGGCGGTACGACTCTTCAGTATTATTTGCGGCGTCTCATGGCACGAGAGAGCCTCGCTGTCGAACATGGTGGAATCCCGATCCTCTGGTCAGCGTGATGGAAATGTCTCGTTCTCGTCAATCGTCAGCAAGAGTGTATTGAGGGAAGGGGAAAAAAAAAATGGTTCTGGGGGAAGTAGGGGCGTGAGGGTGATTGTCAGTTACCAAGCAGCTCTCACACACTTGAGGACGGACATCTCATGCGCGTCGGGTACTCAGGATTGTGAGAGCAAATATTTTCGTTCCGAGTTAAACTTGTAAGTGTTTATTTCTCTAGTGTCGGGTGACTGTGTGTGTGTGTGTGTTTGTGTGTGTGTGAGAGAGAGATGAATGAAGTGGGTAATGATGTTAATGGCTTCGATTTCATGGCCATTATGAATTCGGTTCTTGTTTAAAATATCACAGATCAAGGATTGTTATTTATTTCAAACTGATGAAAGTGATAATCGTGTCCTGGACATTTAGTGTGTGTGAGGGAAGTATTTTGCTCTCGGCAATGATAGCGTCGTGTATGACAAATCTGGCTTGTGTTACGTCGATCCAAGACATTCTTAGTGTTATTTTTACTCGGTAGATGAGCAGTCAGGGATTCGGATTCCATACTACAGAGTTTAATCTTAGGATATTATAATAGGGATCGCGTCCAGATTCAGCTGGGTTTGTATACTTTGTTAATAGAGACGCACTGTCTCAAAAGACGGATCACTGTCATTGTCCAAGATCTTAACTCATAAATGCTACTCAAAAAGTAAGCGAGTTTTTGCACAGTACCGGCAACTGTGAGAGCAAGACGAGGAATTTCCCGATAAAAACGTGAGGAATTGATATGATGTGTTGGGCAGTGTGTGTGTGTGTGTGTGTGAGGCATCCAGCCAGGTCTGGTGGTGGTGGTGGCCACTGGTTGTTTGGTCAGAGTTTAGGGTGGGGGGGGAGGGACGGGTGTATGGTTTACCCAGCACCACTTGACCCACGACACCCCATCCTCCCTACCCCTACCGTAACCCTTTGTCTCGCGCTGGGTCTTCTGCCGTATCCACGCTGCCTTCTCCCTTCTCCACGCTGCTTTATGCCGCCTCCACGCTGCTTTTTGTTGCCTCCACGCTGTCTCTTGCCATTTCCATGCTTTTCTCCAGCCTCCTGCCGCCTCCGCGTTGCTGCCTTCTTCCACGCTGCCTACTCCCTTCTGCCGCTTACACGCTGTCTTCTGCCGCTACCATGCTGTCCCCCGCCAACACCAGATTGTCTATTGCTTCCTTCTACCGCCTACACGTTGTCCCTTCTCGCCACCCTGTCACCTTCACGCTGCCTCCTACCGCCTACATGCTGTATCCTGCCGCCTCAACGCTGCCTTCTGCTGCCTCCACGTTGCCTCCTGCTTCCTCCACATTGCTCTCTGCCCCATCCACACTGTAGAAATGAACTGAAGTCCATAATCACAAGAACACTATACTAAAGCTGCAGCCAACCTACACATGAACGTGGCGAATAACCCCAGTGGAAATTAGAGCCGCTGTAGGATGTGGCGAAATAACCCCCGTGGCAATTGAGCCACCGTAGAATGTGGCAGATAACCCTCTGTGGAAAGTATGGGAGCCATTAGCATTACCTGGGTAAAGAAGAGATGAACGTCCTGGTGGCGAGGCTTTTCAGCTCCTTCCCCATCAGACGGACGACTTCACCCTATGTAATCCAAGTGATAATCCCGTATATTGTGAACCCTTCAAGCTGGTTTGTGGTGGTAGTGTGGCGTACCACCACCAGCCTCCACGTTAGGAAGGGAGGAGGCCTACCTTCACCATTGTGTTGAACTGGTTTCATGTCTGACCACACCACTGTGTCATACACGGTGGTTTGAGAATCACTCTTCCAGCTAGTAAGACTCCTGCAGGACGCGTGTCCTCTCGTAGCGTGTCATGTGTAAGGCGGTGCGTAAGAACCAGTCTGATCTGGTAACGGAACAAATAGGATCAGAGCAGTGGTATAATTTCTGGCGGGTTTGAGGACGCATAATGAACGCTCGTTCGGACCCGGCCAGGTTCTCCCTTCGTCTTGACGTAGAATCAAGACTTCATCAGTTCCGGCTGAGATCTTGATCCCGTCCAGTGATCAAGCGGCAAGAGCTCCCACGCCACAGCTTGCTCCCAGGGATCCACGGCCCCGTCATCTCACCACCCACCCACCCAGTTGTCTCCCCCTGTTGTACGCTGTTTGCGGGCGTCGTGGCTTGGCAGTCCCGTTCCTCTGCCGTTTATCTGTTGGCTCCTCAGTGTAGCCAGTGAAGTGATCATGCATTTTTTTTTTTCGGCTGTGTCAGACTCTTATCTTCTTCCGCCTCCTTGATTACTTTCATCAATTTTGCGTTTTTTCTGATTAGCTTCGGAACGACTGGAGAGACTTTCTCATTGTCTCTCAGTCTCCTTCACTTTGCTTTATTTACTAGGTATTTACTGTCTCATTCTAGGCATTTTACGACCGTTCAGCATTGCTTTAGTTTCATGACTCTGTACCGAATTAATAAATTCTTTTATACTTCATCTTTGAACGTTTTTAATGCAGTGAAATTATGATCATGATTTGAGTTTTCTTTTGGTGTTGTTAAACACTGAGCTTACTGAGGAGTCATATATCTAGATCTTGTTGTACTGTGAACACCAAAAGGAAGAAATTCCAAAGACCTTTTACCGTAAAATGCATCAGCTTAAACTCATCTGGCTGTTATTTCTGACGCCTTTTGCCGTTTTGTCCTCGAGCAGAATGGCGTCACACAACTGTTTTGATGCGTAAACTTGCATTGTCAGGTTATACAAGGATTTGCGAGGGTACTTTGACAAACTGTTTTATGTTTGCTATGTTCCAGCTCTTTTATATTTGTTATCCAGCTGGACCCAGTGACTAAGGATGTTCCTATCGGGGAAGAACAGAGCGAAAACTCAGTGAATTTCCTCTGAAGTTATTTCGTAATTCAGTGTCGAGTCGATGTGTATTGACATGAATACTCTGAGCTACACAATCCTGATTTTTTTTTTCTGAACTCGTCGTATAAACTTTCTGATTCCAGTGTGATTTTTCCTTCTGGGTTGGATCCACCTTTTTATTCTTGCAAGTTTAAAGAAAATTATTACTTTTAAGCAAAATTTATGGTCTGATATATCTTGACAGTGCGTCAAGTGTTGGGGAATTAAGTCTCCCCCACCGAGCAAATGTATCGGGGATGCAGGAAACCGAAGCATTGTCAGGTAGGGTAAGGTTTTCTGTGGGAAAGGGAAATCCTCTTCTCACAGTACGGGTTTGTGAAGAGATCTACGTAGCTTCAAACTTGGCTGCCGTGGGAGACCGACAAGATTGGCTTGGTTGTCCTAGCTCTGTATCCTTAATCAGGTGGCAGTATTCCCTTATCCCCCACCACTACTCTCTCATCATCGACCTATCCGGTGCGACCAGAATACCAAAGGGACGTAGAGAACTTCCAGTTGATTGTATGTAGTCCATCTTGCGAGCAGGTCAGTAACGAAACGCTTTGTATATAGTTCCTTCCTAGAAGGAAGCCGTGTCCCACCATACACCTGTTGTTTGTGCTGCTGCACACCTAGGCCTCCTGCCTCGGCTGCAGACGAGGGTCCGAGACCCGTTTCTGGAGGTGTTAAGATATACCATACATCACATGTGAGTTACAGTGCCCTTCTGTGAATGAAGCTGTTCATCTGTCCGAATTGCCTTTGTGTCTTGAGCTCTTCCCGTAAAATATTGTGGTGTAAGGTACACTCAAGGCTATCCATCGCCACTTCATGATCATTTTTAAACCAATTTTTATCCAGTGTCTCGCCAACATTTTCTCACAGGTCCTCTGCTCGCCCGGGTCACATAAATTTTGCAGCAGTATGTCCTGTCAACACTGACTTCTTCCTTATTATCCTAAAACCTTATGATAATGTCCATCTGCTTTGCATAACGGAGTTCAGACTTGTTCATCGAAATTTTGTCTGCCTCACTTTTGGCTATGTAGGGTGATAAATTGTAAGTTGGTGCAATATATATATATATATATATATATATATATATATATATATACGTACAGAACTATCAGGAAACAGTGCTTTAAACATTTCACTTGTATTATTGTGGGAATCAGGATACTCATGCCGCACTGTAGCTTCCAGTCCCACCACTGTAGGTACATGATGCCTTATAAGTTCGCTCTAATAGTAGATGGGAAAGATGTTTCGTAATTTATAAAAACCGTGGTTTCCAGAGTCAGCTTAAAGTCGTTATCACCATTAACACGGCAGATGTGTTGGGCTCTTTAAAGTAACGCTGCCGAAATTAAGTGTTGAAAACATTAGGAGAAGAGAGAGGATTGTATGCATTGTGGGTCAAAAGTTGTTGAAATCGCTGCTGCTACGCCCAAAGAAAACCAAGAACTCTGAAGAAAAACATCTACGAAGTCGCCTGGATCAGTCAGGTTGTTTTGCGTCCGTGGCCCGCGGGCCTTCGGATGGCCCAGAGCCTAGCTTGTGGGACGCACGTCGTAGTTGATATTAGGCCAGTGAGTTCTGGGGTCTGGGTTTTGCTTGTGGTTCGGCGGATGTCGCCGTTCCTTCCAGGGGGAAGCTGGATTTTGTAGTACAGTTAATTGTCTTTATGTCAAGTGGGTCGCCAGACTGGCCCGGACTTCACATTACCCGTAAAGGTGGAGGGATGGTTGTGGGATGTTGACGCCAAGGAATATTTTTATAGCTTTTCTTCATCAGCTGAGAAGAATAACAGGAGCAGTTTTCGTACCGTCTGTTCTTGTTATTTTACATAGGGCCTTGTTTAACACCATCGCAATGTCTCTCCAGTGCAGAGATCCCTGCACTACACCCTAGGGACACAATCTGTATTTGCCAACACCTGGTGCCAAGTCAGTCTGTTTGTCGTCTGTGTAGAGACCACAGCTTTTAAAAAGAGAGGAGGAACAGGCGGTAAAAAGCTTCTCCGATCAAGATGCAGAGGTGCAGTATTTGAGAGAACAGGATACTTCTCTGCCTTATCAAATGTTTTGAAAGTTGAATTCTGAGGCATGTCTCATTTTTCCCGGATATTCTCTTCTTCAGAGTCGTTCACAGGACAGTCGTCACTGTACATGTTGGCTTGGAACATAGAGGGCACTGTGGATACATTGTTGAAGTGTCTCAGAATATTAGCAGGTATTTTAACAAGGAGACACGAGTATGTGGTGAATGAAAGATGCTCTTGATTTCGCGTCATGCACAGCTGTTGAAGTGACAGTTCTGACTGATGGCTGACACTTCATCCTGAGAATGAAATTCCTAGACGCCAAATGTAGTATATATATAAATATATGCGTGTGTGTTTATGCACTACACACAATTCTTATTTTTCTGCCCAGGGATTATCTGATTCCTCTTCACCGTGTTCAAGGATCACTTTTACATCAGTCGCAGGTACATTTATATACATATATAAGAACATGTGCCAGATTTTTCATATATATCTTAAAAATAATGTTAGGGACTTTCTTTTCCAAACGTTTTGTGTCTTAAACTTTAAAGGGGTGAAGGGGGATTTTCAGGGTTTGTAGGCGATGGAGAAGGGATCTCAGGAGTTCAAGGATTTTTTTAAGAAACGCTTTTATAACCAATCCACTCCAATTTTTTTTTTAATACATGCAAAATAGAATTTAAACTTTCATGACTACATGATCGTGTAAACCCAGTCGGGAGATGGGTATACTGCTTGATGTGTTCCATCTGGATACCATCAGGAGTAAACCATCTTCCAACCCTTCCCCCCTTTCTTTGCCCATGCGACACATATCAGATGTATCCCCTCCTCCTCTCACTTCTTTGCCCCCTGCTACACATATCAGATGGCAAAGAAGTCCACTAAAGATGTAGCCATGGCAACCCAAGATACTGGGAGGTGATGGGTGTGTGTCGGGGGAGCGGCGGCGGCGTCATTGTCTGCGGCAGGAGACCAAAAGGTGGGCCCCTTTGTAGCCCGCGGACGGAACAATGTCGGGGGGAGGGATGGTGGACCCCGAGACTGGCGCCAGGCGCTGCGTCTTGTGAGGAGTGGGAGGGAAGGAGGAGGAGGAGGCTGACCTAGGTTTTATAGTACAGTAAGTGGGTGAGGCGTCGGGGGAGCTGTGTTAGATTACACGTTGCTTTTTATTTGACGACCCGGTTATGTCGTGAATGATATTAACCTGTTCTTTTCTCTTCCAGGTAAGTGTTGTGTTCAGCACCAGCAGCAGCTCCCAGGCGGTCAGGCTAAGTACTGTGGAAATGCACGAGTACAGTGTGTCTGTATACAGTCTCTCTGTGGACTGGGAGAAAGGCATCAGTCAAAATTGAGTGTGCGTGTGTGTGTGTGTGTGTGGTAGAATAACTTAAGAGTTACTGCATGATCTTGTGTTACGGCGGAGTTACTGCATGATCTTGCGTTACAGCGAAGGCGCCCTCCACATTGCCGTTGGTGGGTGCTCCGTCGCACATGAGGTGAGTACATGAGGAAGGGGTCGAGTGAGGTATGAGTCTGAGAGACGGGTGAGGAACGTGGTCCCAAGCCCACAGTCGGGAGGAATAAGTTAAGGTTGTTCCAATTAGGTATTAGCGGGTCATTACCATCCTCATCTGTGTGTGTGTGTGTGTGTGTGGAACTCGCCACGCTTCCTTACTCTTCTCCCTCCCATCCCCCGTGCTGGTGCCTTGGCTCGCCAATTTGTAGTCGCCGTTATTCCCGCGTGCCTGCCTGCCTCAACCGAACGACGAAAGAATGCCTCACAGACATCGCAGCCAAGCGGACTAAATTGTTCACGAAAGCAGAATGAAAGAACAGGTCGGCATCGCATTTTGTGAGTAGTACGGCGGTGCATTCCGAGTTTTGGCTCGTTAGTGGCACACACACACACACACACACACACACACACACACTTGAGATGCTCAAGACGTTGACCTGGGAACCTTTCCTGACTATAGAGTGAAAGATGATGTTTTTGATGAGCCGCGCAGCCCCTCGGCCCCGGAGCCAGGCAGTGGGAACCGTGCTGGTGGGAGTCACAGGCGAGCACAGTATCATCTCATACTTGGAATGCTCTGGGGTTCGAAAGTCTCGTCGAGAATGCAGCAGAAGCATGTGCCCCTCTTGAGGTCGTTTTGCCATGGGTCATGATGACGGGAATAGCCAATGAGAACATCACGACACAGGAGTTGTATGACTTAGAAGGAGGGTTCGTCTGTTCGAAGCGTCCTGCACGGTCTCCGCACCTCGTCCGTTTCCACGCCTTGTTAGCGTATACGCAACGCTCTGCCAGCGCTGCTTGTCATTTCAGTCAGCCTTTTTTCTTTATGTACCTGGAGCCGTAGTGACCGGCATACATATTCTCCGTCTCCAGTTTCGCGTTCTCTCTCTTTTTCGTGTCGCGTAGTCTGTTTATGTATAGATATAACGCATAGATTGATGAAAAAGGAATATGGCGGTATATTTCTATACATAATTTCACCAAGCCATCCATAGAAATGAACATAACTATACTTATAGCTTGAGTACTACATAGTAAACGATGTCTGATGGAGAAGCGGCCACACTTGGTCGCGCTTGCGCAAAATGGGAAGAGGAGTCGTGAATATGGGATGGTTCATTACGGAGAGACTGTGGGCTTACAGGGAACCTCCTCGGGACATTCACTCTCTTAGTATTAGGATGTTGGAGTCTATGGACCCAGGGAGCTTTGGCGAGGAGAGCTGTGATGGTGTGTAGGGAGGCAACAGTTGTTAGTGGGACGGACGCGGCTCACCCTTCCACACCCACACAGGCACTCGAGAGGAACAGTCGAGGGCCACAGCTTCACCTCGCAGTGTTGTTTTCGAATCCTGCCTGCCACATTCCCACGATGGATCAACCGTTGCCACTCAGGCGAGAAGGCAGAGGATGTCAAAGGTTTTTACGTGGTAGTATATTACGGAAGTGTACTCTTAAACAGTATAACGAAAAGTTTTATTGTATCAATATGTTGGGGGAAAATAAGAGGATGATAATTCATGTTAGGACGTGACCTGGTTCCCACTGCCACCGCCAGGGGATCACAGCCGGTCGCCATCACCCAGTGTGTGTCACAGTTGCTGAAGCCCTTCGTCAGGCTGGTGGAGGACCAATGTTGCACAGCTTGTGCCGCTGCCCTCACTACTGTTGCTCCTTTCTGCTGCTGCCGCTGCTGAAAGGTCCACTGTTATCTCCAGTGGTCTCTCTGTCCTCCGCTGCTGACCCGATTCTACTGCTGCTACCTTATTGACTTAAGAGTAACGCTTAGGCTTTCTCTCTGCTCTAGTCCTGACCACTACTCTACCGTTGGCACAACAGCTGCTCATATTCTCTCACTCTGCTTTGTTGGTGATGTTGTGCTTCCACGAATGTTTTTGCCTTACTACCAGGACTCCTTCAGCTGTGCTGTTTACCTACATACTGTGATGGATGCGCTGTTTTCTCTCCGCATCTGCTGTCCCGTTACCTTGTCTCTTTGCTTGGCAGCTGTTCCGGCTTCTGGTGGTGGTGCTGCTGCACAGCTTGCCATATAGCCGCTGCTGCTTTGCTGCTGCTGCCCAGGCTGCTGCTGGCGAGGCTAGGCTTCGTCGGCTGGTGTTGATTTGGTTGGCATTGTTTGCGGCCTGGCGTTACTGCTGATGCCGTGACCTCTGGTGCGGCCGGTCAGTGTTGTCTAGTTCAATCGCGTTAATTTCCAGGTCACATGCACTCTTCCATTGCCGGCTTTTCTTGGTCGGCGCACATCAGAAGGTTCTACCTTCACCTATTGGTTTGTCGGCAGGAGTTTGTAAGCGGACTGAAAATGGTCCCGTTAGTTTGTGTGGGAGGTAAAGATTTATGACTGCCGTGCCCGGGCACAGTGTCCTTGATCTGCTTGCCAGGTCCTCAGATGTGTGACTGATCTCATGGAGTCAGAAATGACCCTCCCAACCCGAGGAAATGTAAGGTATAGTGAAATTATAGCTCTTAGAGCACTTGATGCACAGTGTTGATGATCTTCGTGTTCTCATAGAATACAAAAGACCTAGTAAAGTGAACCTGATGGATTAGTGATCATTATTTCCCGTGGCAAATATAGAACTTCTTCAGTACATACGATAGCAAACACAGAACACCTTCACTACATATCTTCACTACATACGATAGCAAACGCAAACATCACTACATATCTTCGCTACATGCGATAGCGAATACAGAACATCTTCACTACATACGGCACGAAGAGCCAAGTCTCCGTATCATGTAATACTCAAGGCCATAACACAGGTGTCCCCCAAGCGGCCGTCCTTACCGAGGCTGGCGGCGGTTGCAGCCATCACAGATAAGCACATTTTCATCCCCAGGAAATAGCTCTCTTAGATGTGGCATATTATGAGAGCGTGTGGAAGAAATGGTTCGCTTACGTAGGTATACGTATTGCGGCCGCCAACAATTTGACGGATCTGACGAAAACATGGCAGCGTGATTGGAGACAAGAGTGGAGAGAGAGTAGAATGCCTCTCGAAACTGTAAATAGTTACGTGTATATGATTCTTCTTCATTACTGAACTACTGATAACATATGATGTGGAAGTATTAGCTGTTTCATTCGGTAATTAGTAATATGAATATCTCTTACCGTATATATATATATATATATATATATATATATATATATATATATATATATATATATAATTCATAAAGTAGCGTTGTACTTGTTTTAAGAAATATCCAAGCATCATGAGTGTGCTGGGAGACCCTGCAGCAGACCAGGCGATAAAGCTGGGAGACCCCTCAGCAGACCAGGCGATGGAGGTTTTGGATCTGCCTTAAATAGAATGGGAAAGGATAGACATCCACGCTAAAGCCATATCCTTGTAGGAAAGTGGAGATATAAACAAAATAATCAAGGGTGAATTTCCCCCGAGTCATCAGATCAGCGAAGCAGCTGCGACGGCAGTTAATCAGATGATCAGACGTTGATTAACAGCTTCGCGTTACTCAGTACATCTCTACTTACAGCACAGCCTGACGGAGGTGCGTACGAGGGTTCATCTGGGCCAGCTGTACTTACGCAGCTCCCCCTCATCTGGGGCCGCGTCAGCATACTCAGATGCAGAAAAGTGAGCTGGGAAGGCGTTGAACCGTGAACCAACTTGTATATTACCACGCAGCGTTTGGGAAAACTAGATTTTAAAGTGCCTCAGATGTACATCCTGTCTTTCTCTTTGTATCATTTGTAAGCCATTCTGCTCTGATCTCTATGTTTCTGACACTGTATTACAAACAGCTTTGAAAGGACCCAAGGGATTTATGCTGTTTGACTTCCTTTGTATTCTTTTGTACTGTTTAGGGAGACGAGGTAAAGAGTGAAAGACTTACCTCACTGTTCTTTGTCATCCTTACTCCGTATGGCTACAGAATGATATCTTTACCTCCCCATTTGCGGGGGATTCCTGAAATGGCAGGCAAGTCTCCAACGTCGGCCCCCGACGATAATGTTCGCTATCGGGGAAATGAAGAGCTTAGATAGGCGCATGATACACGAGGGTCAGTCAGGCCTCGTCTTCCTGAGACAAAGAAACTTTTTGAGGTCTCGATATGATTGGGAGTTGACCTTACCTTAAAGGATGACTGGAGGACATCCCTCACGATATTCAGGAAAGTGATTGGGCGGATGGTGAGCACAGGCAGAACAAGGAACGCGAGAGCGCACTTGGGCGACAGTTGCATCAAGAATTGGTACATGAAGTGATTGAACAAAATACATAAGACTTCGTGACGGGGCTCCTCGAGAAATTTCAGAGAAGCAACTCCAACAGCGCACTTCAGGACGCTCCTTGTGAGCCGGGGATGCGGCTGGTAAAGCGGGTATGCAGGATGCGTGCTGCGGCAGCCTGGCTGATCACTTGGTAATAGAGACAGGCTGATGGAAGACCGGGGCTGCGGCCGCACACACACACGCCGCTCCCATCACAAGCCGAGTGGGCTCGGCGTGGTGCATCGCCAGTGAACACAGCATTGTTAGTGAAGTCCGTACTTGAACCCTGCAACACTGGTGGTGTCTGGGTGATGGGTTATAGTGGGTTGCCTCCACCTGCCTGCCCTGCCTGCCTGCCAGTTATTGGAGACTCGGTGATGTATGATGTCAGGCTTCTGGTGGGAGGAGGTGGAAGTCATCCAGGTGGAGAGTTATCTCCGGTGGGGAGGTAGTGGGTGATCCATCCGTGGGGAGGTAATGATAACCTGGTGGTGGGTGTGGTAGTGATCCGTGCTGAGGAGATTGAAGCGACTCCTGATAGGGAGGTGGAAATGATCACCTGGTTAGGGGGGGTGGTAGAAGTGCGACATTTTCACTCGCAAGTTGCAGATACCTATTCGGTCACAGGTCAGAGTTTGACGGGTCATTTTGAGGACGGCGTGACGTCACTTAAGCTGGCATTGACCTTCGGCATGTTGACAGATGGTCGGTGTTTCGTCTGGCACGAGTTGCCAGTTCTCCATAATGTTCATTATTGAACGGCATTCGAATTCATAACTTTTCATATACAGGAGCAGACGTGTAAAGGTTATTTTGTTTGTTCCTCAGATGTTTAGTGAGGAGAGTAAAGATTAATCCTCTGATTAAAAGGAACGCAAATGTTGCATTCTTAGTGATAATATATATACAACAGGTTACTAGGGGATAGTCTCTGCGAAGACTGGAAACTGAAGGTCATTTCTGTATAACGAAGACTCGTTAATTACATTATAGGTACTTTGACTGCGACTGGTGTGTGCAGTTATAGTGAGAGATTCATTCGGTGTTGGTTCACTGTACAGCCTGGGGTCGGATAGAAGAATGTGCTTTCGTTACATCTGCTTGGACATTTTATGGAGAGAGATACGAAGGAAATGAGGTTTAAATGAAGTTAGAGAATATTTCCTCTTGTTGGCAATGTATTTATTGTAACAGACACAACGGTAGACTTCCGGAGTGCTGGTTCGATTTGAACCCTCGCAAGTCAACAGAATAAGAAAAAGGGAAATTTCTTAAGGTCACGGTTCTCTTGATGATAAACATGGAGGTTAAAGCATTTCGAATGCTTCAGGCATCCGAGTTAACTTTGATGAAAAGAACTCAGTCCAGTTTGAACTTAGATATAGAATTGATGGCTGTATTTAACTTCTGTGCACTGGTGAAGGACATGAGCTCCAAGGAATGGAAACACTGATATATTATACATCATTTTGAATATCTGTCGTGAGATACAAATAAGAATAATGAGTTCTAATCCAAGATGAAAAATCACCTGGTATTCACACTAGCCTACTAGTAAGTAGCAAGGACATTCCTCTGATAGAAGGTGTGGACAATGACTTGTAGACTGGTTAAGGAATGAACTGCAAGTTGAACACTTGGCAAGGTATTTGTTCACATTAGAAGATTAGAGGTAACAAGACTTGTAATGGGATGCCACTATGGAAACGGACAGTGGGGAGGGACAGAATGAGACAGTAACAGTGGAAAATGGTATCGAGAGAAGTCCCACACTGCCACAACAGGTGGAAACGGGGCAAAGTTACCTATCTACCTGGACGGTGTAACACAAGAGGAGCGATGCGAGTGACCAGCATTGTGCCTCCCCCAGTGTTGGGCGAGGAGGTGAGGAGTAAGATAAAGTGGTTGTTGTGGTGTGGGTCAGCCATGTGTGGATCGCCTGGGGCCATCGTCATGACAACACAGCCTCACGCACACACCACCTGTTGCAACCCCTCACGCTCACCGGGCCACCACATCCTTACTATAACGCTGACGCTAAATAGATATTATACCAGTACTGTGATTGGAGGAGGAGACACTTTACGTAAAAACCCGTCTGGCACCAGATGTACGGACATGATTTTTTTTTATGGCGTCAGTATCTCAATTTGCCTAATTTTCCATAAATGGGACGTTACCTCACCTCATTTCTGCCTTATATAACATTTAAGCTATTGCCTAAGGTCAGCAGTTTGGGCTGAATGTCATATTTGTTAAAGACTGGTTATATTCAGCACCATAACTACGACAGTTAATCTTTACGAAGGTATTTCATGTTTCTGTGGTGCCCGTTCCTCATTAATGCACGCGATGAGTGAGGTACTGTGTGGAACTCTGGGAACAGGATGCGATGGAACTTGGGCATGTAAGGTGAGTGTGGAGGTGGTGGCCCTGGCCAGCACGTCCACCCGCCAGGGGTGGGGTAGTGTGGCCCGTGTGGTGACCGTTGGGGTGGCCCTGGCCAGGACGTCCGCCCACCAAGGTTGAGGCGTGCAGTGCGGCCTATGTAGTGAGTGTTAAGGCGGCCCCGGGCAGGACGTCCTGCCACCTGAAGATGTTTGCACGTCCACTCAGCAGAGGATGTTCGTGCTTCAGGTGTGTGGCTTCAGAGGTAAGAGGCATGATGTACTGTGCAGTTGGTGTTGGGTGTTTTTCCCGGGCGTGGACATGTGAGAGGCGCGGGTGCGGATCACGAGCGTGTAATGGCTCGACAAAGAATTGGCGTCACGGACTGTGGGACTCCGATAGGCCTGGCTTCTCCCGCCTCCTCCGCTGGCTTATCACGGTACCCGCTCTCACCCACTCCACATGTGATGGCGCCACCTACACCTGACGCTAGATCAACAGTTATCCTAAAAGGACGTTGCTTTTTCACATAAGTCAGTAATAGCATTGTTGGGATGTGCCTAGTGTTTTTTAAGACCTACTTCGAAAGTTGGGTGTGGAGTTCCACTTGCCCAAAGTTGGAGTTGTTATATATGGATCTGGCAACGACGCAACCTGCCCAAGGGGTGCGATAGTTCATGTCCTTAAGTATGATGCCATACATCCGCCCCCTGGGTTAGCGGACGACTCGTACCTCTGTCTCTTGCTGCATCTACCTCTGCCTCCCCCCAACCCACCTCTCACCTGTGTCCTCTGCCTCTCCTCCCACATCTGTTCTAAGGGCTCTCCCTCCCTCCCTCCCTCTAAACCCTGCCCCATGCTCCTCCTCTCACCTCCCAGACCCTGCTCCCTCACGCCTGCCCCCTGATGACCTTCCCTCTCTCTTCACCCCCACCCCAACACACACACTTCCATCCTCGGTTCCCCTTCCTCCCTTTCGCCCGTCCCTCCCCCTCCCCTCTCTAGTACGTTTCCCCTGCTGTGTCTCGCTCTCCCCCCCTCCCCCTCCACTCCCTCTCACCTGTCCCTCCCCACTTCTTTCACCTCTGACCCCAAGCGTCCCTCCCGACCTCCCTCTCTCGTCTTACCCCTCCCCCCTCCCCACCCCTTCCTCTCATACTTCCCGTGCTCTCCCATCTCTCCTCTTTCTTTTGTTGCCTCTCCCTCCTCCTCCTCCTCTTACCTGTGTCCTAGGATCTTCCCTTCCCTCTCACCGCTCTCCCTGGGTCATCTCGCCGTTCTCTTCACTTCTGACACTTTTTATCCTTTCCCCTTAACTCGCGCTGTTTTATGCCCTCTTCATTCTCCCACTTCTCGTTCCACTCTCCTTCCCGTCTCTTGTCTCCTTCCTCGTCTCTTGTTTCGTTTGTTGTTCATTGACTTTCCTATTCTCCTCTCTTCTCTTTCTTCGTTTCTTTTTGTTCTTTTCTTCTCCTTGTTGTCTCCCGTTTCCTCTTTCCTCATTCCTGCTGCCCATACTCTCTTCTTTCCTGCGGGCGTCAGCCTCCTCTCTTCCCCGTCTGTCACGCTCTAGTCTCCCTCTTCACCCCCCTTCCTTCTCCTACTTGACCTTCCGTCTGTCTGTCCGCTCGTCCACCTCTCACTACTACTCGCACACGTACTGACCTCAGCCCTAAGGGCAGTAAGGTCAGGGAGTGGGTGCCTGGTCATCATCATCATACCCAAGGGTCGAGCCGTTGTGCTCAAGGATCGCACCATCACGGTCAAGGATGTTACCATTTGTCCTCCAAGGATGGCTCCGTCGTGCTCAGAGTGTCGTACGTACCCTTGTGTGGCTCAGAAGAAAAGTGTCGCACTGTTGCGCGCAAGGGGATGAATTAAGGGGGTGAGGTCATCATTGTAGGTGGGTGTGGGGGTGGTGTCCTTGTTTGCCTCAGCTTATGCTCCCACATTTATTCGTGTTAACGCGGCTGTAATGGATGTAAATGATAGCACCGAGATAATGATTTCCGGGAGACGGTCTTACAGTACACCCAGCTTACTGCTGCTGCTGCACCGTACTGGTTACGCTGAACGTGGGCGGAGTGATGGAGGGTTCCACTGGGCTTGTAGCGCTTGTAAGGTGCAGGGAAGTCATCGCATGGGTGTCACCTGTCACTTGTAGTGCTTGTAAGATGCAGGGAAGGTATAACATGGGTGTTGCCTGTCATGTGGAGTGCTTGTAAGTTGCAGGGAAGGTATCGCATGGATGTTGCCTGTCACTTGTAGCGCTTGTGAGATGTAGGGAAGGTATCACGTGAAAGGATTTACTTGTGTTGCTTGTATGATGCGGGGAAGTGATCACGAAGATTCCTCCTGACTTGTAGCGCTTGTAAGATTAAGGGAAACTGTCGCAAAGATTTCTCTTTTCTTTTTTTTAGTGCTTGTATGACGCAGGGAAGTCAATGACAGGATGTACAGGATGAAATCTGGACTTAAGGTCCTTTGAGAGAGCCATAGAGCCAGTACTGCATCGCTAATATTATATATCCGTAATACTGTGTCCCTAGATGACACGAGACGAAACGGATGCGAAGAACTGCAGCTTTCAGTAAGGTTACGGACTGTATCGTTCCGGCGCACCGGGTCTCTCTCTCTGTCCCCGATGTCCAAGGAACGGCGGGACGAGCCGCGCGTGTACCCAATGTCGTATACCTTGGCCTGGGTGATTTGATCACGGCTGCTGTGCACTGTGAGGCCAGCACCTCGACCCCTCCACAGTTGCAGGGGGTGTTATATGATTGATCGGCCCGTCAATTAATTAGACAATTCAGGACCGCTTTCATGGGGCTCCTGCAGCTCTAAGGTTGCGTTTCAATTAGGAGCAGGGAAATGATGGACTCCTTGCTCCTGGATGATACTGTCTGTAACTCCTCTTTGTCCATCGATGATGAGGCAGCCTCGCCAAAGGCGATTATACTCGCGGTACAACAACATGCAGGCTTGAGTTTATTCTCTCTCTATCTCTCTCATATATATATATATATATATACATACATAGTTTACACACATACACATAATTTAGTTCATCTCATAATTATCCTGGTTAGTGTTCATCGTCCTGATTGCCTCTCATCATTCATAATATATTATCTCGCTCATTTTCTGTGCCCACTTGTTCTGCGTCTCTGTATTAGTACAGGAGGTCGGTCGTTGTTGACGAGGCTCGTTGGTGTGTGACGGCGCCTCAGACACGGACGCTGCCCGCGGGCCACCACAAGAGTGTACAGTACAACTGACGATAATATTCTTCCCCTTTGACATTATGGTTGCTCCTGGAGTGCTTCATTTCCTCTGCGGGCGCAGTTGGTCAGTGCGAGAGGTCCTCAGTGTGAGGGAGAGTAGTGCGGTGAGTGTGAGGAGTCGGAGGTTGTAGGTGCAACGGGGAGTACGGCTGGTGGAGGAAGGTGCCGACGCGCCCGCCAGGGTTGCGGGGACGCGCGCCTCTCCCGTAGGACGCGTGGCACGCTGCCATCGCTCTTATTCCTGACATCGTAACTCCTCAACTCTTGCTTCAGGATATACTAAAATACACACACACACGCACACACACACGGTAGGAGAATTCGAGTCAGGTTTGCCAGATAACGTTTTTCCTCCCACAATCATCTTCTGCTCTTTTTTTTTATCCTGCCCCACGTATCGTGGTAGTGTAGGCGGGGAAGCCCGACGGTTTAGGTTAGCAAAGCGACCTTAACTACGCGGGGCGAAGGATCCCCGCCTGGCTTTTAGTTCCTGTCCTGTTACCTCGCGTGGAGATCCTCATGTTGCCGACGATCCTGTGTGAGAGAGAGAGAGAGGCGGTGTTAGGCTAAAGAGCCGGACGTCGTCGGCCTTAGGGATAAAACACGGTGGAAATCCATCTCTCTATTTACCGCATATCATCCCACCACAGTTAAGATCTTAATACGTGGTAATCTCACTTAGCGCCGTGGCCCAGGCAATTTGGCGGGCAGTGAGTGTAGCAGAGAGCGGCAACAAGTGTCGGTAGGAGGGGCTAGGAGCCTCCCTCCCAGCCAGCCACCCCACCCACCCTGCCCGGGAGGGGGAACAGGGACCACTCTCTCCCACCTCCCCCAGGCGCGGCCGTGTGAACCTCCGGGACCCCGTCGTCAACCCTCACCCCAGCCAGCACCTTCCACCCTCCTCCCCGCCCAGCATTACACTGCATCCTCCTCCTCCACCCCCCCCCCC
>JAYMFT010197448.1:0-11744 GCA_038088735.1 Panulirus argus
CGTGTCTCATTGCTCCTCCTCCTCCTCCTCCTCCTCCTCCTCCTCCTCCTCCTCCTCCTCCTCCTCCTCCTCCTGAAAAAGACAGTTTATTACAGCAAGGAGGAGAGACGGTAAGGAATACTGTTTCCCTCATCTGGTTATCTGTAGGGCCTTTCTGTTGACCTGGTTTGTCCTGCTGGAGATGGGATGTTGGTCTGGACGCGGTGGTGGGGAGGGCGCTCCTCCGCTCACGGACTGGGGAAGGAACAGGTAAGAGGATCAGGGAAATGACGAATTTCGAGAAGCCAGCGTTGGCTTCTGGATGGCGGAAATGGAATCAGTAAGAGGCAGCGGCTCAGGCGCATGAAAGAATGGAATCATTTGAAAGAATAGCGAAATTTTCATCATCTTAAGAGAAGAGACACTGTCCGTTTTTTATTCAGAATTCATGACATGATATCACTTTACAGTATATGTAGATATACTTCACGCAGACGTATTTCAGTGTGAGTCGAGCGAAGTATTTAAGTGTGCTAAGCTAAGTATGTAAGCTTGAGTCTTATTAAATAAGTGTGTGTCAAGCAGATTATTTAAGTAGTAGTCAAGCTACGTACTTAAAATGCGAGTCGAGCTAGGTATTTAAGTGAGAGTCAAGCTGATTATTTAAGTGTGAGTCAAGCTGATTATTTAAGTGTGAGTCAAGCTGATTATTTAAGTGGGAGTCAAGTACATTAGAAGCATGTCAAATAAATATTCACTACCTCAAACCCAGCGACATGTTGCGTTACGTGAGACATCAGAACATCAGGTCATTCTTTAAAAAGATGTTGAATCAAAGACCAGACTACCATACTTAGGGGTCGTACCGTCGTATCCATGTCGTACCGTCGTGCTGAAGAACCTTCCCATCATGGGCAAGGTCGTACTGTCGTGCTCATGACCCTTCCCATCGTGCTCAAGGGTCGTTACCGCCATGGCCGGGTGGTTACGAGCCAAGAGTAACCCTAGGCAGAGCGTTCTCACGGGGCATGGCTTACAGGGCAGGAAAGAAATATTAGTCTTCAGTAATTCCGAGGAATATCTTATTAGGCAAGACCGGGGAATATTTTCGCTGGAGGTAGTGAGGAAAATACTCGCACTTTCCATGGGGGAACTTCATCTCTGTCTTACACGTGAGATTTTATTGTTTTACGTTGTCTTGTATTACTGCAGTGACACGTGGAATGTTGGTAATTAGGTAGATATTATTCCTAGGTAGATTTGATTATTTCTTTTGACATTTTGTGGGTTGATTAAGGTAGGGATTTAAGCCTAGGGTTAATAGGTCTGTGGGACCTGTTTCAAATTGGGTTCTGATCTCTTGTCGAGGGCAAATGGAGGATGATAGGCAGGTGACGATGCCGTCCATGGTCCAGGATTTATGACACGGCCATGACAGCCTTAGACAGCAGTGATGACGAGGCGAGACGACGATGCCGAAGACTGAAAGTGGTGGTGAGGGAGGGAGGGAGGATGATGATGGGGTGGGGGGGGGGACGACGACTTGGAAAGACGATGACGACGCTGGAGAACGACGACTAAGATTGACCTGGTTTTGTTGTTGATCTTGAACGAGGGTGACGTGAGGACGACCGAAGGGAAGCCTCGAGACGGATAGTCGTGACGACCATAGACTTCCTTGATGACGACTCGAGACGACCCAAGACGACGAGGACGGCGACGGCAAGGACAGTCAGATCAAGACAACCGCAGACGAC
Organism: Panulirus argus; assembly: GCA_038088735.1. Classification (NCBI taxonomy): domain Eukaryota; kingdom Metazoa; phylum Arthropoda; class Malacostraca; order Decapoda; family Palinuridae; genus Panulirus; species Panulirus argus. The sequence continues at coordinate 1,737 of JAYMFT010197448.1, forward strand.
AACTACGACGACCAACCACCACCACGATTTAAGACGACGAAGAAAACGACGAAGGCGACGACCTGAGACGTGTCGTGGTGGCGACACCACCGGAGCTTCAACACGACCGCGTCTGAAGCGGAACAGGAGCCTACAGAGCGTGGTAGCCTGTGGGAGAGGGGTGAAGGGTGCCGGTGCTTCCCTCCCTTTGTGTCGCGTCGTCCAAGAAAATGACGCCTTTGTTTCCCCAACACTGGAGGGGCGAAAGTGAATCTTAAGGCGGTGAAGAAATATATGTAAAAAAGAAGAAAGAAAAAGTAAAAAAAAAAGTATAAAAAAAAGCCGTCTTGACCTTACTATCCCATCGCTTTTATTTTGCCCTCGGCCTTTTTTTTTCCCTCTACTAATACGCTAAGCTACGGTATGTATTGTGAAATTTTTTGTATTAATTTTTGTATCGTATTTTTGCTTTTCGTTATCACTCTTGCCTGTATGGTGAGCGTGTGTTGCGTACTTGGCAATTATTCTTCGTCTAATCACCTCGTTGGTGATTCCTGACGCCATTCCAATTGCAGTCATGAGTAATGAAAGATACAGTAGAGGCAGAAGGCTATCGTAAGATGTTTCCAAATCCTTAAATACGATGGTACGACCATCTGGGGTACGGTGGCCAAGCCTTCCAAGAGTCGTACCTTCGTCTTGAAGGGTCGTACCCTCGTAGGGTCGTACCCACGTACAGAAAATGGTTAAGGTGACGAAAAAGAACGACTTTGTCTTCTGAAGGGCTTGTATATTTCTGTGTGTGGTTTCACAGGATGGTTTCCAAAGACGCAGTTTTGCACGTCGTAAAACGAAGTTGTTGTCTTGTTCGACACAGTCTGCACGTTCTGAGACGTAGCTTGCGTATTGTAAGACACAGTTGAAATGTTACAGGACGTAGTTTGCATGCTACAAGTCGTAGTTTATATATATTGTAAGACGTAGTTTGCACGTAGTAAGTTGTAGTAATATGTAATGCAAGACGTAGTTTGCACGCTGAAAGACGACGTAGTTTGTGTGTTCCAAGACGTATCTCGTTTAATGTATGACTTTATTAGCTGTAGGACGTAGTTTGCATGCTATAAGACGTAGGTTGTGTATTGTAAGACACAGTTTATACATTGCAGTTTGCACCTTTCGAGACGCAGTTTGCAGGCTACCGGACGTAGTTGGCGTAAGACTGGACAGTTTACATGTTATGATATTTTCCCCTTCACCCTTCCTGTGGTTAGGTGGCTCCTTCGTCAGCCAGTGCGTCCGTCCCGCCCACTCGGCGGGGCGGGTGTCCCGGCAGCCCAACCCACCCACCCAGTTCCTCAGATGCGTGCAGGGAAGACGCCAAGATTGCGTTAGCCGTAGGGAGAAACTGCTGCTGCTGCCGAAGTGTGTGTGTGTGTGTGTGTGTGTGTGTCGAGGGGTCAGGCCGCAAGGGGGAGGGGGGGGGGGGGCAGACTGCGAGGGGGAGGGGAGGAAAGAGGAAAGATTACATTCTAAGGAAAACAAATGTCCGCTGTGTTTTCCCCTTTTATTTGGCTGAGGAAATGGAGGCGCAGCGACCCATCCCAGGGTCCTCCGCCTCCCCCCACCCTCTCCCTGGCGCCCCTGGGGTCTTTGTGTTTACTGGGGGAGAGGGTGTGCCGTCTCCCCACCTTCCCCAGGCAACCCACGACCACCCCAGGACGCGACACGGGGCTTGGCCTGGCCGCCCTCGCTACTACACTCCTCCTCTACTCTGTAACCCCCAAAGCTCGACCGTCACCCACTGTCAGGATGGCTTCAAAGTCGTCATTTGTTATCTCTTCTTTTCTCTTCTATGTATGTGTGACCACTGGCCGGGGTATGACACTTGACAGCCACTGAAGTGCAGGCTCTCCTCGCAGCCTTCACTAAACCTCCCGATACCCAGGCGGGTAGTACCAGTAATATACCGGTATTATGTGTGTGTGGTCATCTTCTAATTCATCCTAGTTCACTGAGTGTGCTCGGTATTGCATCATAACTTGTAATGAGCTTGTTGCTTGTGGCCGACCGAACGTCGTGTTTTTGTGTTATTTCGTCCACGTAACTTTTACGAATTTAATGTAGATTTGTTATTGGATAGACAGACAGACAGACAGACAGACAGTTCAGTTTATTTCGATAGAATTACACGGCTGAGGATACAAGATCCATAAGGGCACATGTTTGCATTAACCATTTCAAAGACTTAAAAGGGTTGTTTGACTTAACAAAGAAAAAGATGGTTTGTGATAAACAAAGATAAATCGATATGACATATGTTATATGTCCATCGGTTTGCTCTTCGTTGTGACATCGTCACAGACCGCTAAAGGTAACAAGTCCTGTCACATGTGGGGATACACGACCCTTTCTACACGTGCTGCACACAGAGGACGGGGAGTGGTAACATAACCGACCATATACACTAAACTGAGTTTCGTTCGGATTCGGAAGTGTTAGTAGCAGTAGTAGTCACAAGCCTGGTTATTATTATTATTTTTATTATTATTATTATTATTATTATTATTATTGTTATTATACTGCCGGCCTTGAAACCTGACTTCTGTCATTTTAGGCTTCGAGGCTGCACTCATTTTACGGACTCTGTCGTCTGGACGTAATGCATACAGACACTGCCCCTCCCAACCTCCGACCCTCCACGCCTTGCACTGCCTTCCCCTTCTTTACGCTCCCGGCCTTCTCCTCCCACCCATCCCCCATTCCCTGAACGAATGTCCCCTCCTCGTAACCCCTTCCACCCCTCTGCACGGGCATCCCCTGCCACACGGCCTCGTCCTCCTTCCTTGACTCTCAGCCCCTGCGCGACGTAGCCCTTTCCCACTCCTCTGCACCGTTCTCCCCTTTCCCCGAACCTCCTCCCCTAACCTCAGCTCGGCCGTCTGTTCCCAAGACCCCCTCCGAACCCCCAGAACACTCATCTCCTTCCCTGACCCCCCGCTCCCACAATTTGGAGAGGGCACCGCACGGTTGGTCCGTTACGTTTAGACTAAAGAAAGTATTGTTTTCTGGGAAGTACAACACCTGTAGAGGGTCTTTAGTCATAACCAACATTTTTTTTTACCAAGGTCACAGAAAATCCTGGTGCCATTTTGTAGTTATTTATTTCGGTTACGTATATGTATATCTAGATGGCTACGTTATTGCTCTGGTAGAGCTCGATTATTATCTTCGTTGTTATCATAATTGTAGTGAAAGTATTGACTATATATATATATATATATATATATATATATATATATATGAATGATAACAAAACTTATCCTCCTCTCCACCTTTATTATCGTATACATAACGACTAAAAGAATGTGCAGAAAAGTTAAAAGTGGCAAACGTAATGGTTGAAGTTTTCACATTTCGCCTCGAGAGTTATTTTTTAATGATTATTTTTTCATACCATTTCGTGCCTTGAGAAAATGTGTTATGAGGTGAAATTTATTTATAGTATCAGATTAATATACTGCAATACTGGGATTTAATGAAAAAGGAAACATATGCGCGTTTTTTTCCTGTGATTTATTATAGTGATTCGTGTTTATTTTGATGGATATTGGTTCGTGGTATCTGTTGTAGGATAGTTTCCATAAACCGCTATTTTGAGAATTATATTTTCGATCCTTTAATGTTACATTGCTGGCTGTCTTAAGTGTCCGTTTTAGGGAAGCGCGAAGAAAAAAAATCATGTTATACGGTTTAGGGAATAAGTTCAAGTAATGTTCGTCTGTTTTAGGGAACACATCCATTAAAATTTTCATCTTTAGGGAATCATCGTCTGAAAGTCTGGAGACATGACACTGAAATAACGTTTTAGATTTTCATCAGTTAGCAAACGTTATGAGAGTCTTTTTTATCAATTTTCTTTATTTATTGAGAAAATTATGGAGTGTATACTTAAAAGGAAGAAGGAGCAGAGATGTACGAGAAAGAATATGATCATTGTTAGTAATTCTGGAAAAACCTTTAGTGTATGCTAAAGCCGCTTATTGAAGAGACTTTCACCCTTCGTGAGCCTTACCAAGTGGTTACGTCGTTAGGGCTGACAACCTTTTCTTGCCCCTTATCCTATCAGAGGCCCCAGCGAGGTAGGCTTTCTGGTCGCTAAGCTGAAGGGCCATGGTCGTGTATTTGACTTCTGCCAGAAGAGCCAATTAAGGATCCTGCCAGTCGTTCGCATAGTTATTTGGATTTAAATCGGATTACTCTTTCTTTCTTGTGGGTTAGGAAAAGGTTGAATTTTATCCTAGTAACAGTGGCGATACCGTTCGGTTACCCTTGAGAGTTTGATGTTATAACCCTTTTCAATCTGCATTATTTTTAGTCATTCAGATATAGTTTTATTACTGAGAACGTAGATGGATTTGTATCTGATTCTGAGGTTATATTTTTTTAAAGCTTAATAAAAAGTTTGAAATCGGCTGTATTAACTTAAAATGCTTTTATAGTTAAGGTATTTTGATGTATATTTTCAGTGAGAATATATTCTTGAAAGGGCCATGGGGTTAATCTAGTGCCCCTTTTTCAAGGGCTTCCGGAGTTCTGAGGCTGCGCTACTCCCAGTAGCATGGAAAAGTTGTTGGACTCCTTTGCTGTGAATTCATCGTCAAGACTAAGTGCAGGTAGAGAACCACAATACAATATACCAGCCGCCGCTGGGTGGGGCCGGCCGATGAATTAAACAGGTGAAGGAATTAGGGCGCAAGTTACCCTCGACGACCACACCTCTCTCGAGGTACACACTCAGGTTAACCTTTCTTCTGGGGCACATATGTACAATTTTTTCACTGAACGTAAATGTTTCCCAGAACGAAGGTTGACATGAGCGTGTAATTTAAGAGGGGAGAGGCCGTCGAGGGTGACCCCTGTGCCCTAATCCCTTCGCCTGTTTCTTGATTCATCGGCCGGCACCGCCCGGTGGCGGCTGGTTTATTGTATTCTTGTTCTCTTCATCAGTACTCAGTCCTGACGATGTAATTATACGAAATCGCTTGACACCGTTGTTTTCCGTTTCCTTGTGGTACTGCCTGCATCTTATGTACACTCGCTGCATGTGTACTTTTTGCATATATATATATATATATATATATATATATATATATATATATATATTATTTCATATTTGACTGCCGTTTCCTGTGTTAACAAGATAGTGCCAGGAACGGACGAAGAAAGGCTACATCCGCTCACATTCATTCTGTAGATGTAATGTGCAGAGCACCGAAACCTTCATTCCATCCACAGCCAGGCACCACAAACAATTCTGTAGTTTCCTCCTGCCGCTTCACATGCCATGGTTCAGTCCCATGACAACACGTCGCCCCCTGTAAACCACATCGTTCCAATTTACCCTATCCCGTGTACGCCTTTCGCCCTCGTGCATGCTTAAATCCTGACCAAATAAAGCATTTTTCGTTCTGTCGGGCTAGGTATGTGTTTCTCCAGTGAGTTTATGGTGTGGTGTTCTGTTCTTCGGTGTTGATAGTGAGAAACTCGTTTCGTTCTTCTGTTGAACACACAATGAACAGGTAATTAAGTTACGTTATGATGAAATTCGATAATATTAAATGATATACTTATTGAATCTGGAATTCACACACACACACACACACACAAAGGACAGGTTGCTGGAGGAAACGGGGACCATCGAATCCTTAATTCGCCTGATTCTTTTAAGGGTAGCCAGTGAATCGAAATTGTGTGAAAAATGGTGTTGGGTAAGGTGGGAGGATCGGGGGGAGGGGGTGATGACATGGAGGATGGGAGGGGGAGTTAAGATGGATAGAGGGAGGAGATTGATGGAGGGAGGGAGAGATGTCAGGGTGTATTGATGGTAAGGAACCAGGGAGTTTAGAATTCGGAGTCACATAGCGTGGGATTAAGGGATGGTGAGATGTAGATAAGGCGATTAGTGAGGAAGGGAAGAGAAGAGGGTGGGTAGGGCAGGGAGGCGAGAGGAGAGGAGAGGCAGGAAGTAAAGAGGAGAGGCTGGACAGGGAGGCGGGAGAAGTTGGGCCAAATGACGAGGAAAGTTAGTGAAACATATTCCCTTAGTCTCTCTCTCTCTCTCTCTCTCTCTCTCTCTCTCTCTCTCTCTCTCTCTCCCTCCCTCCCTCCCTCTCCAGGGAATTCAGCAGAAATTCTCTACCTTTTCATTGGCCAAAAATCGTCTTTAGTACTGTGCGATGCAGTCGACTGTAATACTTGTAAGAGCAGTCGACCGTGATACTGTAGTCAATGTGTGGTCCCAGGATTCAGCCCACTGAAGTGTATAGGCAGATCTCTCAAGTGATTTTTTCCCCTAGATCTAGAAAGCCACGTCCCGTAGCGATACAGGAAGGCAAACCTCCACCAAGGAAGTTCTCTCTCTCTCTCTCTCTCTCTCTCCCCCGTCACTGATGGAGTCCCCATGTCAGAGTGACGTTCATGTTATGATGTGTGGCAGTGTGGTTGCCTTGGCTCAAACCCCCCGCGCCCTTCACCCTGCAAGACCTTGCTCTCACATGCTGAGTTCCGCGTCCCTTAAATCCCTTGCCACAGTATCCGTTGCTTGGTCTCCTCCTCCTCCTCCTCCTACTCTTTCTCCTCCTCGTACGCACCTCCACCTTCAGCGTCCTCCTGGTCGCTCTCTTGTCTCCCATACTCTCTACGTGTCCACACTGGCGTTTTCTATTAGACACAGACTGACTGGTCGGTGGCTGTTTTTGGTCTCTTCCTTTTCCCTGGCTGAAATCTTCCCAACTGGTGTTTAGCCACCTGGGTATGAGGGAGCGGCCCTCGAGTATGATGGTGTGATCTCGAACCTGACCCCGAAGGTTTAGATTAAAGATCGCGCCATCACACATAGGGGTCGTACCGTCATGCTCAAGGATCGTACTTTCATACTTAAGGGTCGTTCAGTCATGCTCAAGGGTCGTAACGTCTTCCTTAGGGATCGTGCCTTCTGGCTTAAGGGTCTTATCCTCATGGTGAAGGTCGTCGTTCTCATGAGCTGTCTCATTACAGTGTCATCCAGTGTCTCTCCTCCTCAGTGGCTGTTGCACACAGAGAGAAGATTGGCAGGAATATCGCATTAGATATTCCCATCTATTTTTTTCTGATCCAGACTCATTTCTGTCCTTGGCCACGGGATCTTCACCAGCTCCTCGTCTGCCTTCACCCGGCCTTTTCCTGGCTTCCCCCTCCACCTTACGTAACGTACATTCCAAAAATAGACGAACCTCCCCAATGACCCCCGTCTCTTGTCTCGTTACACTTTCCAGGCGGACCTCTTCCTCATTTCTTGTCGTTTTACACTTTCCAGGCGGACCTCCTCTTCATCTCTGCGAATTGCTTCTTTCTTTTTTCCTCGTATGAAATTCTAAAGTTTTGCCTGTTTCTGCTTCCCTCCGTCCTGCCCACCATTTCAGCACCACCGCTACACACACTGCCACTCGGTACCACATTCTCAACCAAATCATGATCCCTAAAAATGCCTTCGCTGCCATTCGTGCCCAGCTCTTTCCTCTCACTCTCCATTTACTCGCTTTATCACGTGGTCGACGTGAACACTGTAGAGTGTTGGTAAGTGCAGTCAGTACACACCCCTGTGTATTTAGCAATCTCCCTGCCAACACCCAACACCAACCAGTGTGCTTACAGTGTACTTCGCCATAGCTACACACACACACACACACACACACACACACACTATTACACCACTTCCTTACCACACACTGTCTAGAGACACACACATCATTCTTATCGACCACAGCACCACAGTCCCTCCGTCCTTACTGGATCATACATTTCTTATACATCAGTAAAATTCCGTTCACCTGACATACGTCCACTTCGTCGTCTAACTAACTCCGCTGGAAGCCTTCGTTCCATTACTGACCCTTCCGTTGAAAGGCCACGCGTCCTCCTGTCTCTCATTTATTCTCCTCATATTAAGGGCCTTAATCTGCATCCTCTCTTGTATGGGTCAAGTCAAAGGTCACACCGTCATACCCAAGGGCGGCACAGTCGTGCTCAGTGGTCTTGTCGAACTCGAGGGTTGAGGCGTCGTGCTTAAGGATCATACTGAAGTCCCTTACCGTCGTGCTCAGGGTCCGCGCCGTCGTCTCCAAGGGTCGTGCCGTCGTCCGTCGTACACAGAAGATCGTGCCGTCGTGCAGAAGAGGTCGAGTCTCCTGTTAGCACTGATACTAGGTACTGTCACAGTCAGACTCACAACAGTTGTGAAAAGAAAGAAGAAAAACCGAATCAAGACGAATAGTAGACACGATTAGCAGAGCGAAATGAGAAAATGGGCTGAGATAACTGGAGATAATCAGAGTGAAGAAAAGTAAAAGAAATTTAAGCCCAGAGGTAATTAGAGTGAAGAAGAGATTACTAAGGGTAGAGATAATTAGAGTGAAGATTAAGTAAGCAAGAACTTTAACGTAGAGATAATTTGAGTAGAGGAAATTAAGATATATAAGCTTAGAAATAAAGAAAATGAGATATTTGATATTACAGATACTTAGAATGAAGAAATGTAAGAGAACTTGAAGTCTAGAGGTAATTAAAGTGAAATTAGAGGAGGCAGTAGGTAGCACCCACTGCTGCTGCTAGTAGTAGGTGACAGGCAACCGCCTCCAGGTATTACCGCCTGGGTGTTAGAAGGATTAGTGGATGCAGCGCATTGAGCCCAGATCCCTGTCTTTATCCCCCCCTCGCCTCAGTCACAAGTGCGTTGCTGGCATCCAACCCGTCCCACACACACTTTATCTCGTACACAACACTGGAGAAAACATAACTCACACACATCTTTATATCTTTTTCTGACTTTCCAACTTGAAATTAATGGCACTTTCACTGGCACGGAACTCTCCGGCGCCGCCGGTCGAGAGAGGTCGGGCGGATTCCCAGGGCCCACCTGACCGCCACCATGCGACTGGGGTCCATCCCACGTCCACACCTGCAGCTCCTGGACCTGCAAGATTCGAGGTCTCGTTCCTAAGTTTGCCCTCTGTTGGACACACCTGATTACTTCCTACCCTGATCTTTTACTTCTCCCTGAATCCTAACTGTCCAAGACTGCTTCACCGCAGTATCACATCTCCAGCCATGATTTGCTTCATCGCTTCCGTTGGCAGGGCGGAGTTTGTGTCCAGCGTAGTACGAAAACTCCTTTTGTTCGCCTGCTGGATCTTTTGAGTCTCCTGACTTTGATGCCATATGGCTCAAAATTTCTCTTATTACCTTGCTCTTGTATTTCGTTTAGAAAATTGAGAGATGATTAGGGAAGAGAAAAAGACAGAGGAAAAGAAAATAATGAACTCGCTAATTAGAGCGAAGGAGAATGTGTGAGAAGAAAGAGTTTTTGAGAGAGACTAGGAGTGCATGTCGAACTCTCGCTTCATTATGATTCCTTCCAGCACCGTTTACCTCTCTCTCTCTCTCTCTCTCTCTCTCTCTCTCGCCTTTGCCCGTCATCACCAAGCAACACTTGTATATTCCAGGAAGACAGTAGAGTGAGGTGGGTGGGGATTCGAACCCGCCCGTCCAGAAACTGTGTCACTCCCACACAAGGTGCCTGGAATTGCCCTCTTATTTCTGGCTGGAATGCAGTAGAGTCGTCGTGCTGAGGCTCATCACCACAGGTCGTTTGGGACCTCAACGTCGTTCCTTTTTCATCGATGTCATTGTTGTCTGAGGGAGGTCGTTGTCTCGGATCATCATTGTCGCCCTAGGTTGTCATGACTCCAGGTCGTCCTTGCCGTTATTGTCGTCTCGGGTCGTCGCTGTCGTTGAGTGTTTTCTTAGCCTTAATGTTGTGGTCATCGTCGCCGTCATCATCGTAGATCGTAACCCATACCTCTATAGCGTCTTCAAGATCTTACTGAGTTTTTAATTTTCTTATTTATGTTGCTGGTGTATATATATATATATATATATATATATATATATATATATGTGTGTGTGTGTGTGTGTGTGTGTGTGTGTTACTGG
>JAYMFT010197459.1:0-11743 GCA_038088735.1 Panulirus argus
TTTTTTCCCATTTTTTTTTTTCTTTTTTTTTTTTTTTTTTTTTTTTTTTTTCTTTTCCAAAATACCATAGTTTACATTCTGCTATTTCACCTAAGTAACCAAAATTGTATTCAGTTGTTTCTGATCCTTTGCTTTAAAGATGATGATGCTGTTGTCACAAAAAGTATGCTATGAAGACAAGGCCTTTAATTCTAAGTTTGACAAATGTAGTAAAGTCAGTTATACATTTCATTAAAATTCTCAGTTGATACTATCAAAGGACTGGAAAAAAACATGGAAAAGTATGCTAAAAAGGTTTAGATATTAAGCTTTTTATATATAGTATTTGTTAAGTATTAGGCATTAAGAAGCAGAGCAAGCCAGTTCGAAAACTGTACGATTTACATATATGTATTGTCAACTAAAAGTTCTTCATGCTCCAAAAAATTACACTTTGTTACATTAAAAATTTGTTACGTATAGCAGTCTTCTCATATTGTAGTAGCATCAACTCTGGGAGGGGTATGACTTTTTGTACAGGTTAGAATTCTGTTTTGCAGTTATATACTCATGATTTTCTTAAAATTGTTACAGGATGACAGACTTTTTAGTATCAGCATTAAAGTGTAAATCTATCATTTTTTTCCCAACTTTTCTATTTTTTATATCACTAGATAACTCCTGTACTTGTGTTATGATCAGACCAAAATATTGATTTCGTCAGCATGTAGCCTTTTTGTTACTCAGTTTTTAGTTTTGATACTTTATTCCTTGATAGAGAAATGGTTTATAGTCAGTATATGAAAGAAAGAGTCTGCATTGCCATTTCTAAAGGTGATAGAAGATAACAGTGATACAGGTAGGAAAGAATGATAAATTTGTTACAAACAAACACTTGATTTCATCATGTGATAAAAAGGAAATCTTTTACCTCATTAGCATCACTTGTAAATATCATGTACAATAATTTTGTAGTGTTTTCGTTGTCTTTAAAAGTATAATCAGAAAATTTGGAAATATTTCTTCAGTTTTGAGCTGTAGAAGTTAACATTACACATAGCTTGCATCAAGATTGTGGCACAAATGCTGCAAAGAAGCTTAGGTGGCTCTTCCAAAAACATTACAACAAAAAAAAATTTACACATATTTGAATGTCTGAGGCCCAGCATTAATGCTTGGAACATGTTTTGAAGCATAGCACATATTGGTCTAAGTGAAGCTCTTCACTTTCTGCATATAGACGAACACACAACATCACAAAACTGTATGACCTGCGGGTCTATCAGGTGGATGTGGCTAGCTTTCTGAGTGCTGCAGAAGCCAAATAGAATAGAAGGGACACTATAGGCAGGAAGCTAAGATAAGGTGAGTGAAGCAGGTCACTGCTTTTTAAAACTGAGTTACTTTTACATAGAAGATATGTATGAATATGAATATGCTTGTATGTTTAAAGGATATATTGGGATTTGTGTAGGCAAAGGTAACAGTAAGCTGATTCCAAGCAATCTCTATTTTGTAAATCCAAACAAGTGTCAGATTGTGCATTAATTTCAGTGGTTTTTATTTTTATTATTCTTTTCCTTATTTCACTCTGTGTACTATTCAACCAGTTCAATGCAGCCATTTCATATTTTTTCTGTACTTGTTTGCCGTTTCCTGTATTATAATGTAGCACCAGGAACAGACAAAAGAAAAGGCCTCATTTGCTCACGTCTGTTCTATACCTGTCATGTGTAATGAACTGAAACCATAGACCTCTGTGTACAATCGGATCCCAAAGGTGTTTCTGTAGTTTCTCCCAGCTGCATCATATGTCATGTCATATATGTACATGCACTTTTTAGCATGTTATGCTGAAGCATGTACAATACTTCTACATGTTATTGCAGTGAAAGTAATGGACAGAATATACATCTGAAAAAAAAATTTTAATGTTATATGAATATCTTTGAAATCTTAGGGTTAAATACATTTTTTCTAACTTGAAAAAACTTGAATCATGAGGTTTGGAAAGGATGTCAATGGGATGTTAAGGGGTTAATGATTGTATTAGCATCCCATGCATTATCACCATTTGCTGTAACCTAATTATTTTGCATATGCTGGTCATTTTATGTGATGTCATGGAGGCTTATATGATGTCTCTGCTCTCACATTATATAACACCCTCACAAGATAATAGATATGAGTGATGAAAACCATTTTTAATCATATTTTTGTGACAAGCACTTTTAAGAATATGAAAATATCTCGCCAAGTATGCCTGACTTATTTTGCTGCCCAGCAACAGAGCAGCATAAGTTAAAGGGTGTGTGGCACACATACAGTGTTCCACCATGTTGAGCTGCATATCATTTTATTTAGAAAATTGCATTTATTTAATCATAATAACAAATTTATGGAGATTTTGTAAAGAATATTTAAGATTATCCTGCGTAGACTGAACTGTCGATACTAGGAATGCTGCAGTAAATGGGATAAATTACTGAAGTTATCCTGCATTCCCTTACAGCATTTGAGCTTTTGGAGAAGGGAGAAGTGATGGAGATCCCAACAGATACTCCATTAAGTGAAGAACAGGCATGGAGTTATTTTAGAGATGTTGTTCTTGGCATAGAATATTGTAAGTACATGGTAAAGTTATTTCATTTACAGTATTAGATTTTTTTCATTGCTTATTTCATTTATAATGTATATTTTCACTCATGTACCTTGTTTACTTGGTTATTGTAATTGATTTACAGGTATTTCATTTTATACTTGTTTTGTGTTTTGCTGAAGGAAATACCTTTGATAAGTATTAGCTGTTATCCTAAATGATTACACATGCATAGATCTCTCCTGGATAAATAATATTTTTGTGCTAATAATCTATATCCCAGTTATTCCATTTCATTGGAGCAACAATTTGAAATCTTTAGAAATACTGTAGCCAAGAAAATAGAAATCCATAAAAGAAGGCTGGAAAATTGATCCAGACAGCTAGGCCAGCTGGGCTATTCTATGGTAAGCATGTTATAAATACACACAAAGCCAGGGAGGCTAAAATTTTTCATATTTCAGAGTGCTTTTAATTGGAAATATATTTAAACAAGGGAGAGTTGCAAAACAAGCAGTTTTGACTAGATCTTTAAGGAGAAAACGATAAGAAACAAAATTTGAATCACTAAATAACAAAAAGAGATTGGCCAGATTTTGTTTGTAAATAGTAGAAAATAGGATCAGAAGTTAACATAATCAGAAGAGGTTGTAAATTCTGTTTTTGTCTATCTTATCTCTCTGATGCCTGTTCTCACCCAGAACTCCCTAAAGGGGTTGGCCATGACAATAGTCTCCTTTATTAATGAACTTCACTGCCACTTCTTACCATTAGAAAAGAATCTGAGAAATCAGAGATCATGAAGGATGTCATGAGATGAGAGAGGAACTTAGGGATATGAAAAATGTAGTCACTGGGTATGAATGCATTTTCAGGGTAGTTGAGGGAATTCAGAAGGTATATAGTTGGAGGAAAGAAGGAAAATTCATTAAAAAGCAACAGAGGTCTGATGGGTCTTCTCTAGTTGTTCAAGATGCTGTTCAACAAGAGTTATTATAATGGATACAGAATCTATTGAAAATAGTAGGCAGGGAAGGGGAGAATTAGAAATTTCAAAGGCTAATCTGCACTCCATACTCAAAGTATGAGATCCAGGGACATACAAACAGATGCACAGGAAATGAAGAGAAGCTCTTGAAAAAGTAAACAGCACTGTTAGATATGAAACAATTAAGGAAGTCTACAACCTGGTTGATGAAAGGTTTATAAAAGAGTAGAGCGTACAGGATCAGTGTTCGTTAGTTAAGAGGAAGATTTGTAGAGAAATTCAGAAATACAGAGGCTGGCAAGGAAATTAATCTAGATACCTTGACCAGCTGGACTAGTCTAGGGTAAGTTTGTTCTGAACATACGTAAAGCCTTGTAAGCTAAAGTTTTTCAGTTTTCTTTAAATCAGATATAGCTTCAAACAAATGTGAATTACAAGAGCAGGCAGTTGTGACTAGATCTATAAGGAGAAAACAAGGAGAAACAAAGTTTAAATCACCCACAGAACAAGATATATTGGCCAGATATTGGATCTAGCTGTGGAATGGTTGGCACCAAAATTAGAAAGATTAGTAAAGCAGGAGGTTGCTACACTTATATCACTGGTTATTTTTGGCTTTAAAGATCATACATCAAATAAAGAAGAAAAGAGAAAGAAAGAGGGAATGTTCAGTAAAGGATTATTGGAGGCTATAGAATTGCTAGATGATAAAAGAAAGAGTAGGAATCGATGGTTATAATCAAGATGGAAGAGGATGACCAGTTATTGTTGTTTCATATGGATTGACCAGAGGTGAGGGGGGGGGGAAAGAGTATTTGCATTGAAAGAGAGCAGGAGAGTAGATGTGTAATGTATTTTACATGATTCCAACATGTGTGGTGGAAGAGGATGAGACCACTGCCTAGGATTCTTCCACATACCCATGGAAGAAAAACCCCCCTTACATCAAAAGAGTTCTTACTGTTATATCTTATCAAACTATGACCATTAATTAATATAATTCATTTGATGTCCACTTTGGCCAGTGCACTACCAAAAGATCATCCATCGAGACATCAAGCCATCGAACCTGCTACTTGGAGACAATGGCCACATTCAGATTGCTGACTTTGGGGTTTGTAATGAGTTTGATGGGAAAGATGCCTTCCTCACCAACACAGCAGGTACTCCAGCTTTCATGGCACCAGAAGCTCTTTCAACATCACGGCACAAATATTCTGGAAAAGTGAGTGTATTTGTGTTGAGAAAGTAGTAAAGGTATAAGATTTTTTCTTTAAAAGAAATTGAAAAATGCTATGTTAGAAATGCTGTATGTTGTATTTGATGTAATGTATTGCTTTTGTTTGTGCTTAGCAAGAACAGAAATTAGCTGTAATATATATTTTTCCTGCAGGTAAGACGTATATGCAAAGCATTATACAGGATGACACAGGAGGCATTGTACATAGATTTGACCTATATATGACCTTCACATTATAACAGTTAAGGCTATTAGCCTTTTATGACAAACTGGTGTATAAAAAACTGGTGATTAAGAAAAACTTAAAACTCATGCATGAAGTTTGCAGTTTAAACTTAGGAGATGCAAGAAGAGTAAAGGAAAGAGGTATAGTGTTTTTAAGAACATGTACAGAGAACCAACTGCACTCAGAAGTCTCAAATCTGACAACCTTGGGGCTAATAAGTTGTAAGAATTCAATATTTTCCAGATTTTGGATATTAATGTTGCACAGGGGATCTGGTTGGAGATTGAATTAATTATATTGTAACCTGTGGAATTTATTTTCTTAGTATATAAGTTTGTGTAAATTCTAAGCATTATGACTGTACTTATTTGCTTATTTTTGTAAGAAGTCTGAATTATTTCTAATCCTGAAATGTACATGTACACTAAGATAGCAGTTGTAGATTACAGTATTTAGTTGAAGTGCTGGGGATGGCACCTGGTCCTCTTGAGGTTAAAGGTGATGAGTTTGTTGCCCTAGGAGAGGGAAAAGCAAATTGTTGCATTTCATGCATCTACGGAACTGGTCCTGATGTACTCGGAGGATTATCAAAACTCAGCTCAGGCTCAAGAGCATCAGGGAAGGGGCTTGGTGAAGATGAAGTTTCTGTATCAAGACATGTACAATGTTTTGGTGATTTCTGAAGCAGGTTTTGCAGTTTCAATTGATTTATGAAAACAATTTTCTTTTGATTAGCTTTTCATAGATTCTGAACATGGTTATTATCCCTTGGTGTTTGATGAAATTCTTCCGATATAAATGCCTAATAAACTAATTTGCCAATTTTATTCCTGCATCCATACTAGTTGTCACCTGAATGACTTCATTATCACTATCATCTCATCATTGTCATCCTGAGTAATCTTCTTCACCACTGAAGTACAACACTAGCAGTTCACTGTCACAGTACATTCAATCATTGATATAATTTTCACTCAAGTTTTTGGTGACCTTGATCTTGTTATTAGTGCCCTTGGTGTACGTTAGCAATTCTGCTGTTAGAGTTTCTCGATAGAAATATCAAATCCTTCAAAATCTTTGGCATCTTCACCGTCATCAGACTTGGCTCTAAACCACAGGTTTTGCAGGGCAATATACTTACCAGTGTCCAGAAGCCATCCTTGATGGTTAAACTGCTTCCTGATGGTGTTAGCTCCACTTGCATAAGAAGACTAACCTACCAGTAGAAGCAGAAATTCATTTCTGTAGAAGTACTTCATGCTACAAATGATTCCCTGATCCTCTGGTTAGGTTGGGGGTGTTGAGTTTGAAGGTAGAGGTGTTACAAATCTGTATTGTTTACCTTTCAGCATTTGACTGGAACGGGATAATTAGTTGAGAGGAGGACAGCTGTACTGTTCTTAGACAGCTGCACTTTACAAATTTGCTCTCAAGCTTCTGCAACTAAATGATAGTCAAACCACTCAGTGGTGAGTTTTTGTGTGAATTAGGCACATCTGTTGCTCTGATAAATTGCTACATAATCATCATTCCTTTCAAAGCATGAGAATTAGAACTTTAGTTAACCATTTGTAATTTACAGTTGTGCATACCAGCAGTATTAGCACACATGATTATGGTGAGGCTGTCCTTGGCCCCAGTCATTACAACATTACAACTATAGTTATTTACTATATTTATCAAAAATTCCCTCGTTTCCAATTCCAAAATGTACAGTGTAGACTTTGCTTCATGATAGCTTATTACATTAGAAGGTTAAAGGCTGGGGGTTTTACTGAGCACAAATACTCATGCAAGTGCCAAATTTGGAAAGATTCTAGAGTTGAGACATTAAAGTGTTGGTTTTTGGGTCAAAACATGTTTGATTTTGGTCATTAAAGTGTTAACCTTCAGCACATTAATGTATATATGTATATGAAAAAAATACTGGAAGTGGGGGTCCAGTCATTTATGAAATAATTTTGAATTATATCTTGTTTGAAGAGCATGGAAGTTAGACTTTCACTTGCCATACACTAATTTATTTTAACCAAATAAACCCAAATATAACATACATGGTTGTAGGAAAAAGATTTCTGTAGACTTTGCCACATGCACTTCTAAATTGTAGGGAAATTTGCCATACACAGTTGTAGCAAGGGTGTTGCAACTGTATTAATGTATTGATATATAATTACCCCAGGATCAATTTCTAATAAAGAGTCCTGTTATTACCCAAGACCTTTCTAAAGGTTCCTGCAGCTCAAGCCTGTGCTACTGCCAGTTGCAGGGAGTGAGCAATTGTTTGTCAAGACAATTCTCCCAGACATAGAGCCTCGACAAATGTGACTTTTCACTCACAGTGTAACCTCATGAAGGAGGAATCTGGTAACACTGTTACAGTTTCTGCTTAGATGATATTCATATTGAGGCCTCCTTTTGCTGTGTCCCATACTCATTACTGGATACTGTACATTTTCTTAGAGAAAGTTTCAACAACCTGTATCAGAAAAACCTTGGAGTTGTCTGAGTTCCCATATAAGTTGATAAATCCTTCTCTGTTTTTACTATACTTAGACCTTGGCTCATCTCTAAACATGTTCAGATAGGACTTCAGTCCCTCTGGCAAATCATTCACATATATCAAGTTGTCGCAGAACAAAACCTTGCAGCATAATGCTGGTGACCTCAACTCATTTTGAGTGTGTGAGTATGTTAAAGATGATTAGTAGATTTAATTGTAGAGCTTTACATTCTTCTATATGCTTTCCTTTATAAAGTCTATAAACTTTACAATGAATGTGAAGTCAGCTTTGGCATGGTTATTGTGTTATTGTGTGCATTACATCCATGCTGACATCATCATTGCATTTTGGTTACTCACATTCATTGATTAGTAATGTCTATCAGTTCAGCTACACTAAACCACAGACAAAAGTGTTAGTGTTGAAATCTACTTTGTGTCTTTTTCATTATCATGATATCCTGAGCTGAGGTATGATTATACCTGTAACCTGGATTTTTATGGACTGCTGTTCTTCGAAATTAACAATTTTGATTATATTTTTTGTTAGCTCTGTTGAGTAGATTTAGAGGAGTTACATAATATTTATGGTATTTCATTTGGAATCCGTATTATGGTATACATTGGTTTTCAGTTCTACGCTTAGTTTAAGGTATACATACAAGTTTTTAACTTCTGTAAGTAGTGCCGAGCTTTCGAGCTAGTAATATCATTATTTTTTCTAAGCTCACCACACTACAAAGCAAAGGCAGAACTGCTGTTATCTCTGTGTCCATATCTGAATTAAGGTTATGGCTAACATCTAAGTTATATACCTTCATAAGTAGAATCATTTGAATATTTATTACCTAAGTTTTTATTGAGATGATATTCTCTTTAACAATGAATATGTCTGTAACGGCTATGTGGCCAGAAGAATGATATTTCTGTCTTTGCTCAGAATGGTATGACTACAGTTGCTGCTTTTACTTATTAGACTAAATGTCACAGATTATTTTCAAGTGAGGGGTAAATTGTAGTAAATTGAAAAAACTTGGCTTTTGAGTAATTCACATAAAAGATATTTTGCTTTGTTCGTCAGTATAATCATCACTTGATGTATTGGAGATTGATGAATTTATCAAAGTAAGCAGAAAATGAAAATTAATTCAAAATGCTTTTGTTTTTTATGAAAAGTGTCAAATTGATTAACTTATTATCATAACTTTGCCATGTGATAAGAGAATAAATATTGTTGCCAAGTAGATAAGTCACCATAGGGTGGATTATTTGATGCACAGTTTTTTAGAATTTGAAATATATACCGGATAAATTTTAATTGTATATAATTGTAGAACTGAAGATTTTCATATACACTTATTAATAAATCAGAATTGTATTTTGCTGACTAAAGTACCCTATATAGATAAGATTAGACAGTAATACAATATATATTGTTCTTTAAGAACTGAGGCTTAAAAAAATAAGTCCAAAATCTATCAGAAATGGTTATTTCATTATAAGAAGTGTTTTTACATCCTTACTTGGTAAGGATGACTTAAAAATGCTTCAGTTTCTTCACCTTTTTACTGAAATGTAATGCAAATCTGGAATAGACATAGCTCCTCTCTGCAGCCATTTCAACTTAAAGAAAAATAGGTATTTTTTTAAAGAAAAAAGGTATTTTACCATTGCTACTCCAAACTCAGGTTATAAGGTAACTCTTTTTCCATTTAATACTATATTGTTTTAGTTTTATCAGTAAATGAAGTAGAATTTTATTTCATTGTGGTTAAACAACATGCATATGAATACGCACAAAAAATACTTCTTGAAGAAAAATCTAAAGACAGTTGAAAACACATTATGTATCTGTAAAATTCTAAATGATATCAGCAAAATTATAAAAAGTGAACTATGGAAAAGAAAGTTTATTTGGGCTTAAAATGGAGAATCTTTCTTTTGAGAAACAGGGGTTAAAGTAAGTGCTTTGCTGCCAATATTCCATTTAGCTTTGATTTGCTCACATTAACATTGCACAATAAATTATGATCTTGTAATGCCTTTTGCTGCTCATGAGCCCCATGGTACTTGGAACAGTTGTCACTTGTGAAAGTTCTGTATCACCAAAAAACAAATAAATGAATAACTAAATAGGTTGATAAATAGATGAAAAGATGAATCAATAAATAGATGAATGAATAAATGAATATATATCATGAAAATTCTCAGGCTGGGCAGTGAGTGTATCAAAAATGTAAACAAATCACGTAGAGCAAAATAAACCAAGGGTATTTAAAGTATTCCAAGCATCAGAAGGCTATAGAAACCTGGGAAATATTAGGAAGAGAAAAAAGTTCATTTGTGGTCATTTTTTGGCCATCTTAAGGATCCTTTGAAAAAGTAAAGTATCTACAGCATTTGCATGTTCAAATTTTCATAGTTTCACACCCATCACCACAGTTGTGATTGGAGAGAGTGACTACACAGTGTCAGTTCCAATTGGCTAATGTAGTCAGGACATGCCCCTCATCTTGACTGTGAGATCCTGGGAACAGAAGTAAAAACCACAGCTCCTGTCCACAGCTGAGAAGGGATTCATGGCTACTGGTGATTCTGGGAGTCACAACTGCTAGGAGTCGGGTGTCTCTGACACAGGACACCAGCAACTGCATAGGCCAACTGGACCCCCTGCTGGTTAGGGTAACCATGGTCCAACTGGCTGTCATGGTTTCTGAGAGGCTCACCACAGACCACACTTGTGTGTGATCCCTGGTTGGGAGAGAAAACATTTAACACAAAAAAATGATATACGAATGATGCGAACACAGTTTCATATCATTCTTAATTATAGTAATGTTTGTTCATAGATAGTAATGTGTGATGATGATGATAGTACGGTGTTGTTTTCACATTGTTATATAACTGCCTAAGTCAG
Source organism: Panulirus argus (assembly GCA_038088735.1). Classification (NCBI taxonomy): domain Eukaryota; kingdom Metazoa; phylum Arthropoda; class Malacostraca; order Decapoda; family Palinuridae; genus Panulirus; species Panulirus argus. Next base: position 10,453 of record JAYMFT010197459.1, read on the forward strand.
GTATTCCTTTTCTCAATGTCACAACAGTGGCACATGCAGAAACTTCTCATTCCCTAAAGTGATAAAAGGCCTAGCAGTAGTACTTGACACATTTCCAGAAGAATTGTGCTTGTTTGGTTATCTGTCACTTAAGAGAAGCAGACACTACTTGCATTAGAAACTGCACACAAAGGGAAAAAGACATATGAATTCTGTAAGGAGTGATCCAAGAAAATTCAAATTGCTTGAGAGTATTTTACAGGACCAATCGTGCTGAAGTGTGTTATGTGCATTGGCTGTCTTAATGATTCAGTTGATAAGTAATGTTTAATTTCATCAACTCTTTCCATGTTTCAGGCAGCAGACATATGGGCAATGGGCATAACGTTATATGCCTTTGTATATGGCAAGTTGCCTTTCCATGATGAAAATATAGTTGTGCTATACGACAAGATTCGAAGTTCACCCCTCTCATTTCCACCTGTGCCATTTGTCTCTGATGATCTGAAGGACTTAATTTCTTTAATGTTGGAAAAAAATCCTGTTAAAAGAATAGCATTACCAGATATTAAGGTATGTCTATACGTTTGTTGTTCCATGCACATGGTCTTCTTGTGGTTTGATGATAATTATTGCCTTTATATTCAGTCACCCCACACCCTATTACAGTTTTTTCTTTATTCAAATTTTTTTTTTTCTTCACACATGTGCTTTCAGTATTATAACTGAAAATCTCAAATTAGAAGAAACCTCATGACTAATTAATGGATAAAAAAGAAACTATAGATATTCAGGTTTGCATTAAGTTCAGGTGTTAGTCCTTTTTCTCACCAAATAGATTAAGTATTACCAGTTGAACGTTTATTAACATGTCTTTTGTATGGGACCTTTGCATGTATCTTATTCTATGATCCTTCTTGATTGATTCTTATATGTAGGTTGCCCGAAGTGTTCTTTTACATGACATCATTTCTGCATATAATGACATGCCTTGATGTGATTTCATTATTGTGGAATTTGTAAAACACTAGAATTTTATGGCTATTCAGCATTTCTTCACATGAAAGATATTCCTAAAAACAATTTACACGATACCATGTATTTTAGTTTCATTTAGAAGTTATCTGAGTGTGAGTGAATGTGACCGTTTCGTGTGTCTCCTGGCGCTACCTCGCCGGCACGGGGTGGTGATGCTATTTCCTGTGGGGTGGGATGGCATCAGGAGTGGATGGGGGCGAGCAAGTGTGAATATGTACATATGTGTATATGCATGTGTATCGTTATGAATGTATATATGTATATGTTGGTATGT
>JAYMFT010197470.1:0-11743 GCA_038088735.1 Panulirus argus
TATATATATATATATATATATATATATATATATATATATATATATATATATATATATATATATATAATGCTAGGTGGGTTCAGGCACGAATGTGATGTATAAAACAGGTCAAACTACTCGTGTCATTCATCAGTAGTGAACATTAACCACCAACTCGAGCGGAAATCAAACTTTATTCGTCTGCAGAAATTTATCATTCCACGGAAAACCAATAAAACAGTCGACACGTAATTGCCCAAATGAAAACTTTCACCAATTTCTGTGTGCTGTCGACGAAACCCAGAATTAACGGCTGGTATTTATTTGACCTCTGTCTGACCTTGCTGAGATTATGAGTTACGGCGTTTGTGCAGCCCGTGTCCTCAAGTGTAATTGAAGTTACTGACGCTAACACTACCGGGAACGATCAACAGTTTTCCGAGTACTGTGTAATCTATATGGGCGAAACGCCCTAAGACTTGAGGATCAAGGATTACTGCTGTCGAGTTCCTTGCAGTCTGTGGTGGCCTGAGGTCTCGAGTTCAATGCTATCCTCACAGTTGAACAGTAAGTTATAAAACCGCTTCTTTTTAACCCGCTGTGCTAACGTAACGTGTTTTACTCGGCCATCACCCACAGGCAGATAGCATACCAGCTATCGTGAATACTTGATTGAGACTTCAGGCTATTTTCAGACTTCGGCAGATAACAGAACAGCTATCGTAAGCACGCAAGACCTCCAGGTTACCATCATACCCAGACAGATAACATAAGAGCTATCGTAAACATACAAGACCCAGGCAAATAGCACAACAGCTATCGCAGACACACGAGACCCAGGCAGATAACCCAACGATAACGTAGAGACATAAGAACTTCATGTTAAAACCACACCCAGGCAAGATAACACACCAGCTATCTTAAGCACGTAAGAACTTCAGGCTATATCATCAGACCCAGGCAAGATAGCACCAACACCACGAAAACCTAAGAATTTGAGGAATGACACCAAGAAGAAGAACGGCGGAAGGCGGAACTCACTTATTGATGCCGTCGAAGTCTGCACCAACCCCGACGTGGTCCAGTCCAGCTACGTCACGGATGTGGTTGATGTGACCTGCGGGAGAGAGGGAGAGAGAACAGACGAGGGTGTCAGCGTTTGGGGTGGTCATGACCTCTCTCATTCAGGATGCGAGAGGATCAGATGTATCTGAAATTTGATAAGGTTTACCAACAGATAAAGATGTTGAAGCCCCAGTGACTGAGAAATGGAGGCCAACTGATAAAGAGTCCTAGAAGGTCTGTCTAAATGAGCAAGGTCAGGGCTACGGGCTGTAGGCCCTAGGGCGTCAGGGACTCAGGGTTTCAGGGTCTCCCAAGAGGAGCCCCAAGTGCCTCAGAGTCCCCACCATCAACATGGGAGGTGCGTCTTGCCCCATTCCATCGTTTCCCATGAAATGGATGGACTTTAAAAAGAAAAAAAATCCTCCCCTCCTGCTTGTAAATCAACAATCTCAATTGTAAATCAGGAAATACTGAGGCCAACAATGTAAAAAAAAAATACTGTAAATGAGTGATATACATCTCGTCTTTAAGCCATGCACGACGGGATGTGAGCACAAGATATATTGGTCAAATGTTCAAGACAAAAGGTAAAATTTCGGGGGGGGGTCATAATTTTACCAAAATTAGAAAGCGATTTAATGCTGAGACTTAAGTTTGCCAAAATTGCCCGAAACTTATTATTAAACCAGGTGTTGCATCTTTACAACACTGCTGCGAAACGTTATGATCAATAAAGTTTAACGACGATAACCGCTCACCTCCACAGAGTATATATATATATATATATATATATATATATATATATATATATATATATATATATATATATACGATAATTCGAGTAATGATCGTACCTTGTTGTGGCTTTTTTCATTTTTGAACGTTCTCTCCCTGGGAAAAAATGAATATGCACAAGAGCAGATGCACTGTTATGTTTGTCTGAGCCTCCGAACATTTCCAATACTGCTCCGGGCCAGTTCGTCTGTGGCAGGGCCGGGGTATCGCAGCATCACCACTAGTTCGCGAGGCAGGATATATATATCGCGTGATTCTACGTACCTCTGCGTGTTTTTTTTGACGGCGTTCCCTAACATCAAGTGGTTATCAATCAGCCTGTGCCCTCTCCTCTGCAGATGGCTGGCGAGAGACTAGCACGTTGCAAAAGAGCGATAGTAATACTACTGCTAATACTACTACTATTCACTTCCCCAGTGGTAAGAGAGCTTTACGAAGCCGTCGTTTTAGATATACAGTGAGAGGAGATAAGGCGGGTGATAAGGGCGGGGATACTCGACATCGCAAAGTGCTTTAAAGAACCGGTTCGTTCTCTCTACAGCGGTTTTACTATGAGGCAAAACGAGGAGAAAAGAAAGACCTTCGATGTGTTCGGTACATCTGTCGGTAACGCAAGAGAATTATCAAGGCATAGATGTGTGATCTCGTTGGAAACCAAGGAACGCAAGCAGAATGTCTGGAAATGAGGATCAGAAGCAAATGTGATATGCCGCTCAGTACCCTGATGCTTCGACAGAAGGAGAGATCATCGTTTGAGGATATGAAGAATGAAAGAAAGCTCCCCCAGGTAAAAACATTTAGTGCCTGCAGTGAGTGGGTCGAGAGCTTAAAGAAACGAACTGGACTTCCACAACATTGAGGATGGACGCGCTGCAATTGCTAGCACTTCTGCTGCAGAATTAAAGATCACTCAGTCTGGCTACATATATCAGCAGGTATTTAATGCTGATGAGACTGGCCTGTTCTGGAAGCAAATGCTTTCAAGAACTCTTATTTCCAAGGAAGGAAAGCATGCGCCATTATTTTAAGCAGCCAAAGATTGCTAGATGCTTCGTCTTGGTGGCAAGCGCTTGCAGGATATTTCAAGCTAAAGTTCTTATCAGTATACCAATTCCAGAGTCCTAGTTCTGGGAAGGCCTTCGCCATGGCTGTTCTACCGGCCCAGTGCTGTCAGATAAGACGGCACGAACGACTAATCATTTTCAAGACGTGGTTCCCGATTTGCTCTTGCCCTGGAGATGAAGGGACGCTGTCACAGCAGCAATCACCTACAACAAAGCGTTATTAATCATAGGAAATGCTCCAAGCCACTCAGTGGTATTGAGAAATCTGGACCCACACGTGTGGGTGGAGTGGGTTAGCAAAGAATACCATATTCTTTTTCCAGTCCCATGTTTCAGAAGGGATTCATAACCTTTTAAGCTCTGCTGCCTTAGAGGAACGGAAATATCTTCAACTCCTACTCCTCACATCTATCTATCTATAAACGAAAAAGAACATGATTCACACGAGGAAAATCCTTATCTTGATAGGAAAAAAAATGGGTGGAAAAAGAGGGTATATTCGTGGAACAATGATGTATCGTTACCAAGCGGAAGTTCATATAAGTAACCTTGTCACTTACAAGCAACATCTACAAACACTTCGGCACTTATAAACACTATCTTGGTACATTAGAACTACAACAGTGGCACTTACGAACACCAGGTCTGTTACTCCTAAATAAGAGTCTTGGTACTTTTTGATATATGTATTACTTATAACATTCCTAGGATACTTATAATCCTAGAACTTTATGAGATGGCGATACTTACGGACGACATCGTGGACAGAGGCGGAGTCATTGCAGGTAAGGAAATAATTATAGAAGTTGATCATCACTATTCCACCGTTTAAGTGCTGGAATAGAAAAGATGGCTAAGGTTAGTCGGAAATCAAACTCAGATGACAAGGTATAACGAATCAGAGGTAAGTTTTCTAAATGCTAAGTGTAGTTAACAGAAAGTCTGATAATACCACTAAGGATTCAGACTATCATCTGCAAGACTGAAAACTATCTTTGTGAAGAACTAATTGGATTCTCAGAGTAGGTCTTTGTACTAGCTATCAAGTTTAAGTGATAAGTAAGAACAGAAGTAAAGTTGTCATGATTAAACTGAAATCTGAGTTTACTCGTTAAATTCTTAGGTTTTCAATAAAGTCATAGGGATCAGGCACTAGCTAACCACCCTACGGCAACCACTTTCTGCACATTACTCTCTCTCTCTTGTTCGGGGCGTTACAAAACAAGATCTTTTGTACAATTTCTACGACCTAGTTTCCATCTCCAGGCAGGGGAGACAAAAAGATACCCCACTGTTCTATCACGTTCGGAACTGGTGCCCTGTCATCTACGTACAAGGTAAAGCTGATTAATTTGAAAGGGATTCTGTAAGTGATGACTTGATGAAATGTTCATTTTCGCCTAAGGACCTGCGTTCGGAGATGATGAGGTCTTAAAAGATATAAACCCATGTACACAGCTGCTGTAGGGGGGTATGGGATTAGTGATAGATGGAACGAACACACAAGTAGTGCTGAGGGGGTCGAGGTGAACTGATCTTCAGGGGTCACGGGCCGCCGACACATACCCCTCTCTCTCTCTCTTCTCTCTTCGTCAGTGTCTCAAGAGATACGACAACTACTTCGCCTTGTGTGCCTTCATCATGGCTAGTTATCTCTGACGCAGGGGCTACGCACGATACTAAACCTAATCCCGAATTAGAAAGAAAGTTCATATTGCAGATCTTGCAATAATAGAACGCTCCGAGTCTGAATTGATTCGTTCTCTTCTTAATGTGATGCGGCAGCTGAGGTGTCTTTAGTGATAGACAGAGGAGTCTGCCTTAAGTATTCATCAATGTATACAATAGTACGAAATAAATGTTCTTTTGGAATCATAATTGGAATCTATAACGAAATGATAATCAGTTTTGCTTACGAGATAAAAGAAAATTCTTAAAAATTAATCCATTATCAGTACAAACATAAAAAAAAAAAAACCCACAACGAGAATATCTGCAAAAGAGAACATAAATAGAAATGATAACTGAATATTAGACAATTATAATGTTTTCTGGTATATAAAAGATCTGCTCTGATTACAAAACTAACGCCAATAAATTGTGCTATTTTGTGGTGTTGCCGGAGCGGCTGCTCACACCACGGACCTTATTTCAGAGTTCGCGAGCCAAAAATCTTCTTTATCAGCGAGTTGAACGACGAGAGAAAGAGTTCCGTTAGATACGATACTGGTTCTCATGCGTCTTCATTAATGCCAGAGGGGGGGGGGGAGTCATGTCATATACCCCACGTGTATGGATAAGGGGGGAGAGAGAGAGAGAAAGAAATGCAACAGTCACTGAAATACGTATTCTTCACCATGTTCGACCCTTGAGGAGTAGGTCGAAGGCCGTCGTGGCACCGTACTACTCACTGGCTTCCTGTAATAAAAGGGGTCGCAACCACCTTTCTAAAGGGTCGTACTGCCCAATTCAAGGTTCATACCGTCCAACTCAGGGGTTCTACCGCCCTACTCAAGGGTCCTACCGCCCTACTCAAAGGATAATACCGTCCTACTCAAGAAGTTAGATGTATAAATGAAGAGGGGAAAATTGGACATCTATTATGAAAACCACCTAAAAAAAAAACCAGGATGGGGGAACCTTCCACGAAATATGCATAAATTTGGTACAAAACACATTAATGAGAGAGAGAGAGAGAGAGAGAGAGGCGTTTTCTTCAGAACTGAAAAGGACTGATTACAGCAACGGTTCCTATCCTGTCCAAAGAGCGTTTGCTCGATCTAAGAACCTCGGAGACGAAGAGGTTCCATTACTCTCAGCCTCACAGTGAGCCAAATCAATTGTCGCTTTGCTAAACCACTTACCACTTGGTGTCGAGCCTTCTAAGGCACACCGTTTCTTGGTTTAAAAGCACGTCCATATTCTCACCACTTATTTCAAACCCACTTAGGCACACACACACACTCCTGTTTACATTCGTTAGAGACACTTACCTCTCGTTTCACGAGTTACCCTCAGCCACTCACAACTTAGTTCCAAGCACCTCTACTACTCACCCACCACTTTGTTTCTTAGTTCCCCCTGAGGCACCTCACCACTCATTCTACTTCTTAATTCATCACCTGCTTTTACTCACCACTTGTTTGAGGACATCATCGGGCACGTTGCGCGAGTGCCGACAGAGGGCGTGAGCGGAGGAGTGGGAGAAGATGACCGGGGCTCGGGAGACCGCCAGGGCGTCCCGCATGGTCTGCTGCGATACGTGGGACAGGTCCACCAGCATCCCCAGGCGGTTCATCTCCAGCACCACTTTCTGCGAGGGAGGAGAGAGAGAAAGAGAGGGGGGGGAGGTTGGTTAGTCTCGGGGCTGGGGGGGAGTCTGTCTTGGAGAGGGGCGAGGAGGGAGAGAGAGGAAGACACAGGGGAAGAAATAGGTCACGAGAGGGGTTCTCGCTACAGACGAATGGCATTTTATGCGGGGACAATAGACTGGGAAATGGGATGGGTGAATTATGGGTATGTTCATGGGGGCCGAGGCAAGAGAAGGACGAAGGAGAAAAAGAAAACAGAGAAAGGGATAAAAGAAAGAAAGAGCCGGCAATGAGATGGAATATCTGTTGAGGTTCACTGATGACAAGGAGGGGTCATAGGGCGAGGGCGATGGAGGGGAATCGGAGAAGGAGGGGAATGGCCAGGACTTACAGCTGAGGGGAAGAAGATACCGAGAGAGAGAGAGAGAGAGAGAGAACAGAGGGCGACGCTGGGAGCAGTAGGAGAGTCACGGTGGCGGCCAAGATGCCCCCGTGACCCTGATACTTATTGGGGTGGGACTTCCGCCCAACACACAATGTCCAAAGAGTTATTACCGACGTTCCACTCTCTTATAACGGGCTGTCTTGGAGGAGGGGGGTGCGGGGTGGTGGTCGTATGTTCCAAGATGTTGCCAAAGACATTTCCAGCCACTTGGCCATCTTCCCAAGGTAAAATAGATACAGACAATGTTGATAGCCGTTTGTGATAATTGATATCTTATTACAATAGACTATAGCATCACAATAAAGTAATTATCGTTACCTAATGATTGTAGATACCTTACGTGAATTCATCCTTACGATACCCAAATTATTACTATACGTAAAGCTGTTGTCATTCGCAGTTAACGAAAAAAAAAAAAGTTTCTGTAACGATTTTGTGAATAAGATGAATTCATTTATTCATAATCTCGTTATAATTCTTTTCAGTCTGCTCCTTTTCTGTTCCTTCTGTTCTTAAAAGAAAAGTCTAATGATCTTCACAGGCTAACATCTTTACTACTGTTAGGAGATCCGACGATCCTTTTTAACTGTGGGACAGATCTCCCTTCTCCTCCATAAGGAAAAGTAGCTACATGATAAGCCGTCTGGGATCTCCCAACTTGAACGTTTAACTGCTCAGGCACGAGAGTTGTTCGTAAGGCAGCGGAAGCTCCTGAGGCGCTAGATGCCCTTGGCTATGTCCACCCCAAGGAACCTGGGGTAGACCTGGGGGGGGTAATGCAACCCCTCCCCCAGTGTGATCCCCCTCCCCCCAAAAAAAAAAGCCTGGCGAGAGACCTGGGGGTAATTTATATATATTTGGTAGCGGATACGAGGAGCTACCTGAGGACATTAGCATAGTTGTCTCGATTATCGAACCGTATTTGATGGAGCGAAATAATGAAACGGGCCGGTGGAACGCAACGGCCTCTGGGAACCACAGTGAAGAGGCTAGCGATTCAAGGGGAGCGTTGTGAGGATGATAATTAACTGAGAATATAATTCACGACGCCGATCAACGAAGATGGATGGAAAAAGATAAAATTACTAGAGAAAATTATTGTTTTAGCATCATCCCTACGAGTCAGCTCGAAGGCCATCTTCACTACACCCTCATCTACACTACACCGTATCTATTACTTAACTCTCGACACCATTTGCCTTACGGTTCATGTCAAATGCCACACTGTTCGTATGGACAGGGTATACGACAGGCAGAGACGTTTCCTCAACTAGAGAACGTCATTATGCATGGTTGCCCTCCGAGGTACAGAAGGCGCCGCGGTCGAAGACCAGCCTCAAAAACAGAGCCTCTCCCGGAGGAACTCTTGTCGCGCGTTTGGGGGAACGAAATTGAAATTATTATGTTTTCTTTTAGCACGTGAGGGGGGGAAAAGGTCCTCATGCGGGCGAGACCTTGGGAATGGAAACGGAAATTTGAACTGGAAAGAGAAGGGGAAATTTCGAGCAGAGGGGAGATACTCTGTCAAGTGGAAAAATACACCACTGTGGAGAAATACATCAGCGGTGGATAAAATAATGCAGCACTGGAAAAAAATATACACCGCTGAAAGGAAATACAATGTTGATGCATAATACAGTACCGAAGGTAACTACACTGACGAGTGGAAATACAATAATGAGGGGAAATACATCACAGAATGGAAATACAGTTGATGGAGAATACAGCACAGATGAGAAATATACTGCTGGTCTAAACTATGCTCCTAGAGGCATATAATTTAGTGAGGGGGGATTATTTACACTGACGAGGGTGAAGAAGAAAGTGAAACAAAGATAATTCTCAGGCGTTTGGATGCGAGTAAACGTCCGATGGACGAGAGAGAGAGAGAGAGAGAGAGGTGGCTTAAACACACCCGTGACAATAATTAACAGAGGAGACTCGGCCCCATGAGCAAACACTAGACATATTTCCATTCGTTTCCACACGATAAGCTTACGAGCAGAAGAAGAGATATAAAGAGATTTACCAACGATAAACTCGGGAAAAAAACAAAAAACATATGAAGCACATCCTACGAAAAAAATAGATTAAATCTATTTCTATCCTACCTGCCACAGAGTCGAATTAAGAAAAAACACAATGTAAGAAGTCCCTGTTTATCCTTTGAACGCAAAATTCCTGGAAAGGATTAATTTGCTTTCCTTTTGTAGCCTGTTGACAGAAGTCTTGCTCGGGAAAAAAAAAAAAACTGCTCAGGTCACACAATTTTGCTGATTTACCGTAACACTCAGGGATATTTTGGGAGCTGAATTTGCAGCCTGGGGTAAATCGATTGTGGCGAGAGGTATTCGCATGAGGGTAAAGCTAAAGCTGTGGTGTGTGTATGTCTGTGTGTGTAGGGTAGGCCATGGTTAAACGGATTTCAGTATTATTTTTCTTATATATATATATATATATATATATATATATATATATATATATAGCCGAGATGGCAACTGAGTGATCTAAATAAAGGCCATTTCATTAACCATATATATATATATATATATATATATATATATATATATACAACGCCTCAGCCTATGTAAGGTACCCATTTTGTCGACCAGCCGCTATGAGAGGATGAACAGTTGGGGTTGACTGAGGACAGAGTGCGATATCAATATTGTGGATAAAACATTCAAGTCTCCGTCTATTGTGTATCTGTTTAACCGTATGTAATGCCGTGCCTGAAAGAGATGAAATAAGGGAAAGGCCGCGAAACAAAGACAGTGAAAATAACAGATGAATAACGCTGGCCCCAAACATAATGTAGTTTCTGTAAACATCGCACACGTTCGTGGGGGGATAATTAGATACCTGGATATGCTAACTGACGCATTTAATGTCCTTTACTGCGTAGCATTTGGAAGGAAAATGCTATGCAATCTTCGAAATTGTTTTTCAACGCCTGCAGTTATTACGAAAATATTGCACGACTGCAATTCTGCATGCGTACGAATTTGCTGTATATTTTTTCTATTCACTGAACCGACTCAGACCGGCGTTACTCTTGCGCGAGAGTCGGATGCAGCACGTAAATCATACACGATGATTGTACTGGGTGATGAATGACCTCAGAAGGGATCCAGTGCGATATCTAACCACCGAACACACTCTCGACTGCCACGAAGAATAAGACCTTTCTTTCCCTAAGGCTCGAGCTTCTGTCGCAATTTCTGGCCAAAGAATCACGGTGAATACGAAAGAAGCTGAACTCAGTCTCTTGAGCCGTAAGGCACACACACACACACACACACACAAACACACACACAGAAACTAGCAACCTGGAACGTAACGGATGGAAGCTCAAGCCCAAGTCTCAAGCTACACTTAAGAGAGGCTATAGAGCTTTTTACAGAAAGTGAAGACCTCAAGCGGGCTTTAGATACAGTGTAGCCTCACGGATCAAATATTAAGGGCAACGGCTTGCAGTCAAGTGCTTGTCCTACGGTAAGGATTCAAGAAGGACTCTCTTAAAGAAAGAGATGACGAATCCTTCTGGAGTCGGCTCACCACATCTCGCAAGTTCGCTACTGGTAAGACTGGAGAGAGAGAGAGCTGGTTGAGAAAGGCTGGAACAAGAGTACCTGAATCACACCCGGATCTGCTGAAGTCAGGTAAGACGAGAGATAATATCTCACGTGGGGAGATAAATGTGCCCAGATGAAGAGAGGGTGGGGAGAACTTGAGCCACAAGAGGACGGTGGCGAGAAACCCACGTGAAATAGGATTAAAGTCCAGATGCCGAGTGGCAGAAAGTCCAGGCGAGGAAGGTATAAAAGTCTTGGCAAGTAAGACACCGAGTCCAGGTAAGAAGGGAGGGAGAAACTTAAGAGAGGATTATGGAACAACTTTCCTATGAGGTTAGAGATTATAAACTCATGAACTATCTCTGTACTCAGGCTCTTCAAGGGGACCAGCCAAAGACATTCCAGGAAGCTCAACTAGATACTTTCGTGGGAGCGAGTTATTCACGCTCCTGGAGACCAGCAGGCAGTCTTAAAAGGGTCCAACCAAAAGCCATTTAAGGAGAGCAGCTAAACACAGACAGGAGACCAAAGGAAGACACTCTTGGGAGATGGGACAAAGACATTCCAGGCTACTATAACATCAATATTGAAGGAGACCACGACAAAGAAGTTTCGAAAACCTAAGAACTAAAAAAGATGAAAAAAAAAAAACCCTAAGAGAACAGAATAAAAGACGTTCCAGGAGACCAAAACTTTAGCGCTCCAGCAGCCCGAAGAACTACACATCAGGGGCCCACGACAATGACACCTTGGAGACAAACAAAGGCATCTCAAATGTAACGAGACAACTACACACACACAAAAAAAAAAAGAAAAAATTCCAAGACCCAATGACAAAGACATTCCAGGAAGGTTAAAAAAAAGTTCCTGGAAGCCACAGCAAAAGGATATAAAGAAGAGAAAGAAAGGTTATTGTCGCCAGGTTCCAGATGGCCTCTCCCTCTTGCCTCCAAAGACATCTCGCTGCTGCTGCTGCTGCTCCCTGGAGGGCCAGGGACACGCCGTGACAAGGCCAGGGAAATTGTATATAAAGGAGAGAAGAGAATTAGGGAGAAGGAATAGAAAAAAAGAGAGAGAGAGAGAGAGGTAGGACGGGAATTGGCTGAAGAAATGAGGGGCGTAAAAGGCATAAAGAGTGTTAGAAGTATGGAATGAAGAAGAAGAAGAAGAAGTAGAAGAAGACTGTCTCAGCAGACGAGAGATAGATAAAGTCGAGAACACACGAGGGACGGACGATACACACCTCCTCTCACCGGAAGAGAAGGTCAAGATGGAAGCCATAGAAAAAGATTAGGAAAATGAAGTGAAAGAAAAACATCCTAGGAAAAAGAGAAAAGAGATACACAAGATGGATGAAAGGAGAGTGTACAAATCCTAAGGTATACTGAAAGAGCAAAGGGAGAGGAAATTCAAGCACAAGCCCCTAAATTAAGGGCGTGGAGAGAGAGAGAGAGAGAGAGAGAGAGAGAGAGAGAGAGAGAGAGAGAGAGAGAGAGAGAGAGAGAGAGA
>JAYMFT010197481.1:0-11742 GCA_038088735.1 Panulirus argus
ACTATCATCAGCACGAGTAGTAGTACTACTAGTAGTAACAGTAGTACTAGTGGTAGTAGTAGTAGTAGTAGTACCAGTAGTAGTAGTAGTAGCAGTAGTACAAGTAGTAATGATAGTGACAGCAGTAGTGGCGGATATAGTATCATCATTATCATCATCATCATCATCACTACAGAACAATATTTCTTACCCCAAGAAACAGATTGTGGTGATGAGAACCACACTGGCTCTTAGGAGCGATAACCCTGTTGTTAAGTTTGAGAGAGTCGTCTCTATTGTCTCCCTCGTCGGCTGTTACAGTCGAGGAGGGGGGACGGGGGGGGGGGGATGGAGGGCTTCCGTAGAGACGGCTGGCTGTACGAAGCTGTACCGAACCCAGTTTTTCACCGTTCGACACAGCTTCGACCAAGCGTGTTCGGGACTCCGAGACTTGTGTCCGCCGCTTTTGAAGCAGGGTTCATGCGTTCCCTTGTGAGACGGAAGCGTCAGGACTCTGAACTAGACACATCTAGCGAGACTTGGGAGAAATCTTTATCCAGAAGGGAAGAACGACTGCCTATTTCAGAGAGAACTGATGAAGAAGAGTCCATTTATCAAGTGGGACACAGAAATAGGCTTTGAATAGAAAATGTGATACTGAATTTTTTTTTTTCATTCTAAATATTTCATAAAATCAGTCTCTAAATTGATAACTGACAAATGTGTGCAAGCATTCAGGGGCCGCCCAGGGTCGAGCGCATAGTTCGAATCCTGGTTGCGGCAGTCGGTCCACAGTTAACCCAGCTGTTCATCCATCCCTAGGGTTGGTCGATGAAATGGATATCTGGCCCAGGCTAGGGTATATATATATATATATATATATGATATATATAGGGTTAGTGGGATGGCCTTGATTAGGGCCTCATCTGCCCGTGCCGTCTCAGCTAACATAAAAAAAATAAAAGATAATTGTCAGAAGTACATGTGAATAAACAACTGTTCGTGAAATCTTTTTAACCGGTAATTGTGGCACGGAAGCGCTTTCTATTTGATTTGATAAAGATACTATTTGACAGAAAATATAAGGTTAATTGATAAAATATACCATCTGTTAACAAATATAACGCGGAAGCCACTTTTACGAGCAAATCGGACAGTGAAACACTTTATAGTCAATAACTGTGACAGGGGAAACTGTTTATAGCCTATAACTGTTACGGAGAAAACGGTTTATTTTCTATAAATGTTACGGGGAAACAGTTTATTGTCCATGACAGAGAACTGTTTATAGTCAATAACCTGAAAAGGAAACAGTTTATAGTCTATAAATGTGACAGAGAAACAGTTTAAGTTAATAACTGCGACAAGGGAAACAATTTATAGTCTGTAGATGTGACAAAAAAACAAATCAAGGCTTGACTTATACAGAAACACTTCCTGGTAAATTATAAATTAGACAACTTCTAAGTCGTAACTGTGATACAGAAATAATCTCAAGCAGTAACTGCGTTAAAGAAATTATCTTAACAAGTAACTGTGACACAGATGACTCTCTAAGCTTACTGACTATGCAGTCTCTTTACTCTAACGAAAGGTTTCCGACAATATCCCGTAACAGTCATTTGCAATACACCAACTCTGTCGTGTGCTGTGGTACATAGGGACGCCTGACGTCCTGATACATAGAGCGGCATTTCCATTCTCTATGGCTTCTTCCTTGCCAAGTTTATCACGAATCTACCAATTGCTGCTTCTGCTCCCACTACAAATCTTCTGACTCATTCGCAAACCATGTTCTTCCATATTACCATAGGACTCCTTGAAAGGGTCTTGGTGTTACCCCAGGACTCCTTTCTGAACGAGTTCTGGTGCGACTCCAGGACCCTTTTTCCAGGGTTACCTTCAGCACCAAGGGTGCGCTATACTCGGTAGCAGGGACAGGATGGACTCCTTTGAAGCGAGGAGTTCTTTGACGAGACCGTTCCCTGTTTTCTTGAGCTGAGCGATGAGACGGTCTCGTCAAAGGTGACTTTTCACTCGGGGTGTATCCTCAAGCAGGCGGAGTCCGGTAGCATCCACAGGTATACAGAGCTTAGTTGAAAATCAAATATTGTTTACGGTTTCAGCCTGACATAGCATATTCCGTCTAACTAGCCATCTACTATTCCCTACTGGGCAAAGCCAAGTAATTAGTCAATTAGAATCTGACTGTTGAACTAAGAGCCTCAGGTTGGTTCCCCTCTGTGACACAGAGACAGCAACTGATGCCGTCGCACTGGCGGCACAGACGGGCCCGCTATGTAACGCGCGTCGGTACCATCATGTCATTAAATCCATCTCAGTCCCGGACACGTCAAACGAGTCCAAGTTGGTTTATTGACTCGACGGGGAAGCTCATCCCCACCACTCCCTTAGAGACTTGATCACGGGAGGTAATGGGGCCAGGCAGCTGTACAGTACACAAACACCCTTTGTCAGCTATAATGGGATACCATTAGGAGAGAGTCAACGCAGCTGTGGAGACAACGTATCCGGCGACAATTCGCCTCGCCCGGGCAAGAACAGGCGACTCAACCACGCAGGTTAAGCTCTCAGACCCACGGAGTTAGGCAAGACCGTTTCCCGTCGTACCGTCTCTGTCCCTTAACGGATGCTTCTCATTAACAACAGCTGACAAGAGAGAGTAAAAGGAACTCAACAAAAGACACGGAGGCTTGAAGCATTTCAACAACTGGCTGTGTATTATCTTCGTGGCGACACCGTAAAACATGTAACGTAAAAAGGACTAAAAGAATCTCGATTGAATTAAAGACAGAACAATACTAACAATAACACGCAGTATGTCAATAATCAGCGTCGAGATCAAACAAAAGCTTCGTCAGTTGCCGATAGCTCAGAGCGCGACTGGGCCCCCGCGTTGACCATGCACAGACAAAGGTTAGCTGACCTCTACTCGCTGGATTGAACCCCGGCCGACCCCGGTCTGGCAACGCAAGGTCATATCGCGAGTGTTACGCGAGGAGAAGGAAGCGTCTGGCGCAAGAAAGAAGTGAAAGAAATGTTTTGCGTAACGGAAGAATGAAGAGGAAATGTTTACCGCGGTGTTGGAGTGGATGCTTTGGCAGAGGAGGGGTTGCCGTGGTGGTATTTTCCGTGGCGATGGAGGGGAATTCTTGTGGTTGAGGTGTTGCCGTGGTGAAGAAGTTATTGCCGTGGTGTTAGAGGGAAATTTTGTGGTCGAGAAAGTTTCCTGTGGTGGGGAATGTATTGGTGTGGTATTGGAAGGGGACTTTGTGGTCGAGAGCGGTTGCTTGTGGTGGAGGGTGGGGGGGAGGGAGGGGGTTGTTGTTGTTGTGTTGGAGGGGATTTTGTCGTGGAGAAAGAGATAGTTTTTGTGGTGCAGACCATTGTTAAGAGAGGAATGATGTTCCGTCTCCCCCAGGCATCTCCCTCACTCTCTCTCTCTCTCCAACACAGTGTTCCTCCACCATCACCGCTCCTGCAGGACTCAGCTATAGGAGTGAGTGCCTATCTTTCTCCAGTGGTCAATATTACGCACGTCATTATCATTATTATTATTATTATTATTATCTTTATTATTATTATTATCATTATTATCATTATCATTATTATTATCATTATTATTATTATCATTATCATTATTATTATTATACTGCTTCATGTTTTCACCGTAACTTCATACAAATTTCTTAATCATACATATTACCGCCATTATCATGACTACCCATTTTCTTCTGAAATTACAGACATACCTTTTGTTTTCGACTGTTCAGCTGAGTCCCCCCTTTTCCCCGGGAACAGATGAGACTTACGCAGAGGGTACATAGGTCTGCAAACTCCTTCAAGTGGAAAGTGACTTACCTTAAACGGGAGAGGAGGGGTGGGGGGTAGCAGAAGTCCTCAGTCGAGTCCTCCGGTGAAGAGTTCTAAGCGTGTAGAGCAATTCAGTAAAATCCCCCAGGGAGGGACTGACTCACCTTCGAGTGTGTGGAGGTGCATAGAATAGTCCTCCCCCTCCCCCGTAGCCTGGGTTGCCTCACCTTGAGCGTGTGGAGGTGCTCGGTGTAGTCTCCCTGAGAGAGGGTGACGGTGGCCTGCAGGGAGATGTTGGCGGCCTCCAGGGCGGGCATCAGCTCGTTCAGCGCCTGTGGGAGGAGGAGGAGGTGGGAGAGGAACAAGACCTGTCATGGTTGTGGCTGCTGATGGGTACATCGAACTCGGGGTTTCCTGTGCTCTCTCACCACGAGGACGACGATGTGTTGGTCGAAGTGGGAGAAACAGGTGGATGGCAAGTGGTACAGCAGATTCACGTGGTTCAAAAAAGCCTTGGGCACGACGGTACGACCCTTGAGCACGACGGTACAAAACTTCAGGACGACGGTACGACCCTTGGGTATGACGGTACGACCCTTGAGCACGACGGTACAAACCTTCAGCACGACGGTACGACCCTTGGGTGTGACAACCTGGCCCCTGACCAGACGATTCAGGGTCGGGTCGAGGGGAGACTGCTATTCAAGAGGTGAGTCAGAGACACAGAGGGTCAAGTGTAGGAGGAGGAGAAGGTCATGTAAATGTGTTGGGGTTCTAGGCCTGTCGACTGCCTCCAAGGGTTATTAAGGCCGGCAACGTCCAGTGGCACAATTCACACCCTAACCCCTTGCTCAGGGGTGCCGGTAACCGCCCAGCAGTGTAGTGAACAATCCCCGGGGAGCAGCCGGGGAGCGAACGCACGGCCACGGGGTGGCTCGCAACGCCCTAACCCACCACACCGGCAAGGCGACTGGGAGGAGGTCGCGCATGCTCCAAGAGACGCGTACTTTCACGGTGGCTCCCGTCTCTGTCCTGCGTAAGGCGAGATGCCATTTATTGTATTACCAAGGCAAGCAGTTCAGTGTTCTTGGCTAATTACTCCACTAACTGACTTTTCACTTCTCCACACCCGATGAATTTCTGTTGTGTCTTTGTCATTGTTTCCCTGTATTATTTCACTTGAACACCACGAACATTACACTTTACAGCTTGCTTGATCCACCAGGGGCACCTGCCATGGACGATGCCAGGACTCGTGAGTTTAACACTTAAACTCATACCACTAATTTACACTTACAATCTTGATACAAACTATGAAAGATACTTGAACACTAACCAGGTTACTTCTATTACTTTTAAAATCCGACATTTTACTCACTACCGTCTAAAGAAAATCTTAAGAGAATATCTTTAAACGTCAAATCTCTCGACTTGTGAGTGAGGCGTGGGCTGACCACGCGCTATGGTGATTCATGACCCTGGCAACAAAAGCAGTGTTGTTTCTGACGTCTCGATTCTCTTCCAAGTAACAGTTTTTTGTCCATTAAACACACACACACACACACACACACACATTCACAACCCCTCCTCATAACCTCACAGTCACAACCCCCTTTATAACTTAAGCCTTAATATACATGGTTGAGGACCTCCACAAACACCGGGGCATCACGTGGTTACCACCCTACGGGAACTGCCTCAGCGACGTCAGGCCTCCTGCAGAAGGGTACATCTCGCAACATGCGGGGCCCCCAGCCACACACACAGAGAGGACACGTCCACGAAGTTCTGGCCTCCTCCTCCTCTTCCTCCTCCTGCAGAAGGGTAGGTCGCACGTCGCACGTCGACCAGGATGCCCGTGCCCAAGCGCCCCGATGCGCAGCGATACACATACTCCCAACAACGCCTTCGACAAACCTGCTTTTAATGAGCCATTTATTTTCACTCCGGCAGCCACTCCTGCTGCGTACGTCGATAAGCTTCGTTACTTACCCCTCCCACTCCCTCAGACATCTCCCCCACTGGCTGAACTTGTCTTATACGGCCCTAAATAAGCCTCGTTACCCTGGGAGTTACGTACAAACGACGAACCCGGAGGGGAGGAGAGGGGAGGGTAGTGGGGAGGGGGGAGAGGGGAGATTGGATAGCCCATCGGTACTGAGCAGCTCGCGAGACAACGGTTCGAACCAGTAATCTGATCCTTCGATCAGAGGTTCACGAAGCACATACCCGCATGAGAGAGAGAGAGAGAGAGAGAAAATTTTTTTCTTTTTTCTTTCCCCCAATAATTCCTTTCTTAATTATTGGGTTTCCCAAAAGCTTGTTACTCGATCCATAATTTCTGGGTTGAAAAAATGATAATAATCATAATAAGATTACCTGGTGAAATGGATGGAGGTATTGATAAAAATCCGAAACAATGGCGCACTGAAACAGTTCATTCGCTTCTTAACGAAGCTTGTATTTTTCCTAAGTCTATTTACATTCCATTCCGGTTGGACGTCATGTTGGGAAAATTATATGCAAAATATATAGAATAAAGTTTATCATGAAATCTGGGTTACAGATTACAACGTTTAACTGGTGGTCATGAAAGGTGACCACACTGACTGACTGACTGACTAATTGACCGAAGGACTGACAGGTCGACTGACTGACTGACTGACTGACTGGCCGACGGACTGACTGGATGACTGACTAACTGATTGACCGACGGACTGACTGGTTGACTGACTGACTGATTGACCGACGGACTAAAAAAGGTTGATTGACTGACTGACTGACTGGCCGACTGACTGACTGATTGACCAGCTGACTGACTGGTTGACTGACTGACTTGACTGGCAGATTGACCGACTGACTGACTGACTGACTGGCCTACTGACTGACTGATTGACCAGCTGACTGACTGGTTGAATGACTGACTTGACTGGCAGATTGACCGACTGACTGACTGACTGACTGGCTGATCAACTGACCGACAGACTGCCTTGATCCCTCAACATTCTAAACTGCCTGGGCGGGTCGACTGGTGCCCGCTGGTAACTGGTCCCAAACGATGATAACATTACTTCCACTCGATCCACCGTCACCACCCAACAGCGCTGACTGTGTGACACAGTCAGTACCCGGGGGGTTATGGAGATCACCTACAGACAGTCTTTGCCACACGGAATGTAACTATCCAACGATGTAATTACGATTTACCATGTCATACAATATGGTTCTAGCCAACTAAACGCGTCTGTCTTGTTCACGCTAATGATGCTAATTAGGGTGATTATGACCCCGAAGGTTCTTAGACACTATGAAAGCTTCCTATGAATAGATAACAAGACAAATCCTTCCTTTCTATATTGCTAAATTCAGTTTTTCTCAGCAACAGAATAAAGGCGTGTTTTCCACACACACACACACACACACACACACACACAAGTACACACAGACACACAAGTACACACAGACAAAACATACACATACACACACAAACACACACACACACACACACACACACACACATACATACACACACATACACACACAAAACATACACATACACACACACACACACACACACACACACACACACACACACACACAAACACACACACACACACACACACACACACACACAGACACAGGCACACACACACACACACACACACACAGACATATGTATCCTGTCACCCCATCACTGTCTATGTATCCTGCTATACCACAATATATTTCCTATCTTTCTCTTGCCTTCTGTGGCACACTTAGCTAACCATCAGGCTGACCCACGCCTGTTTCTACAGACCTTTCTGTTTTCCCTGTATGTTTTCATTTCCTCTCTGTCTGTCTGTCTGTTTCACTAACTTCACCGACACGCAGGGCGTGTCTCCACGGCTTCTGTTGTCTGTTCAGCCACGCTGGGGATCAAGAAGGAACAGAAAAAAAAAGAAAAAGAAAAAATAATAGACGAAAA
Source organism: Panulirus argus (assembly GCA_038088735.1). Lineage (NCBI taxonomy): Eukaryota > Metazoa > Arthropoda > Malacostraca > Decapoda > Palinuridae > Panulirus > Panulirus argus. The sequence continues at coordinate 7,781 of JAYMFT010197481.1, forward strand.
AAAATACAAATTCTTTACATTTTTGGACACACTGAAAAAAAAAAGATGAGACAGAAAAAGACTTTAGGAACAAGTCAGACAAAACGCCTCCCGAGTCACCTGCTGCGTCGAGGCTGCTGGCTCCTCATGTAGGAGTGTTGACATAGAGAGAGAGAGAGAGAGAGAGAGAGAGAGAGAGGGGCTGACCCACCCAGACAGCTGATTTAAGAACAATGTACTACATAAGTACGTGATCATTCACCCTCACACAGACTGTATCACATACAGTCTGTAAACCTCCCAGCTCCCCACCTCTCACAGTCTCGTCTACTGACTGGCTGTTCCTCAGTCAGCCAGGGAGCAGCAGCGGCTTGCTCCGGCAGTAAGAGAACCAGTCAGCCAGTTTGACAGAGAAGTAAACAACTCCCATTTTCTCTAACTCTCCCTTCCAGTCACTCGATCCAGGGAGCCGACCTGTCAGCACGACCGGTTACCACTCATTTACAGTCTCTTTAAACTGGTCGGTCTACAATCGGCCAAGGGAACAGGTAATTTCGCACTTCGCCACAAAAATCAGTTTGTCTTATAAAGAATCCGGTAATCAATAATCTAACTAGATAACCAGACACCTAGATAATGAATCCATGATAACTCCATCATTGTATAAACTGTAACAAGCTGACAGTTGGATGATCCACGAACTAAGATAACAAACAACAGATCACGTACTAATCTAAGCTAACCCAGTTATCTCAGTGAACATCATTTTGGTGCTGCACTAGGAATGCAGGTTATATACTGGCACCCTGAAGCAAGCAGTACCCACCAGGGAGGCCCTAGAGCGAGCAGTACCCACCAGGAGGAATCCTGAAGCAAGCGGTACCCACCAGGGGGATCCTGAAGCAAGAGGTATCCATCATGGGGACCCTAAAACAAGCAGTACCCACTGGAGGGGAGCCTGAAGCAAGAGGTATCCATCAGGGGGACCCTAAAACAAGCAGTACCCACTGGAGGGGAGCCTGAAGCAGGCAGTACCCACCAGTGAGGTGGGGGGTGGGAGGGTGTTTTACCCAGCAGTATCCACCAGGGGAGGCGCTTCCTGCGACTAATTTGTTTTGTGTTGACACCATCAGGTCGGGTTGCTGCTCCGCCGACGGCATTACACGGGAGACGAGTGAGTGTAAACACACGGGGAGGGTGGCTGGCCGGTCTGCTCCGTGTCTGGATCCGAGGAGTCTCTGAACTGGGGAGTAGGGTGTTCTGTGCCCTGGGGAGGAGTCTGTTCTGTGCCCTGGGAGGAGTCTGTTCTGTGCCCTGGGGAGGAGTCTGTTTTGTGCCCTGGGAAGAGTGTGTTCTGAGCCCTGGGGAGAAGTCTAATTCTGTGCCTTGGGGAGGAATCTGTTCTGTGCCCTGGGGAGGAGTCCGTTCTGTGCCCTGGGGAGGACTCTGTTCTGTGACATTGGGATGGTCAGTTTTGTGACCTGAAAAAAAAGTATATTCTATTCTATGACCTGGGGATAAGCGTGTTCTGTGACCTGGCGGGAAGTGTGTTATGTGACCTGGGGAAAGACACTGTTGCGCTGCTCTGTAGACAGGTCGGCACTGCGACCTGTGGGGGCGACTGTGATTCCACAACTGTGACTTTACAGTGATGCCTGTTTGGAGGTCCACCTTGACGCTATAGTCACTACAAAACTGGAAGGAATCCAGGCATTATAAATGCCCCTCCCCACCACCCCTCTCTCTCTCTCTCTCTCTATCTGTCTATCCGTATAGGACCTGCTGGAACCCTAACCTGGAGCGAGTGGACGGGCGGACGGGGACACACACACCCTGACTCAAGCAGCAAGTATATAAAATCTCTAATCACCCCAGACGTGTTCTCAATCATTCGCTCATCACGATGCCTGCAGTGCTTGATCCTCGCCCGGCACCAGTCGCACCGCCGGGCCATCAAAGGCCAGCAAGACGCTCCAATCAGGACATAATCAAGTTGGTCCCCCCACCCCCGAGGACCCCCAACAACCCCCCACCCCCCCACCTGCTGGCACCACTCGTCCAGAAATTAGCGAAGATGTCGCTTAATCTGACAGTTGTGATCTTTCTTCGATAATGACAAATATTATTGCAATAGTGGTGATTACGATAATTACGATAGTTACGATAATGATAACTGCAAGCGACAGATATGGGGGATCCGAGATTATCGGCGATGCTTGGTAAAATTTCTGGTAATCTGAGATGGCTGACGGTCGACAGTGTCCTCTATACGGTAACGGAAGTAATATTTTCCACTTCGGAACTGCCATTTTTCTTTTTTAGCTCCAGCCTTTTAGATTATATTGGCCTTTCTGGTCTTTAGCTAAGGACATTGCTAACGACTTCTGTCGCTCTACCTTCCCTTCACTTTTCCGTCCTGACGGAAATATTGCTGTCTCTCCCGTAGACAAAGCAACTGTCGTTGGTTCCCGTTTCTCCTCTAACCCCGTCTTGGGTGACTCTAACATTCCCTCACCCCCTAATGCTCCTCTTACTAATCCTATGACTCTTCCTGTAATCTCTTTTCGGACTGTCCGAAAAGCTCTTCTTTCTTTGGAGAGAAGCAAGGCTTACGGTCCTGATGGCATCCATCCCCATGTACTGAAAGAGTGTGCCTCTGAACTTGCACCTGGGTTTGCTCGTCTGTTCCGTTTGTGCTTAAAAACCAGAACTTTTCCTTCTCCTTGGAAGCATGTGTTGGTACACCCCATCCCTAAGAAAGGTGACCGTTTTGACCCCTCTAACTATCGTCCTATTGCTTTGACATCTACCATTTCCAACGTCTTTGAATCCCTCCTCAACTCCCATATCACTAAACACCCCGAAAATCACAGTCTTCTCTGATTAACAGTGTGGCTTCCGTAAGGATGAGATCCACTGGTGATATTATTTCTTATCTTACTAATGTCTGGTCATCATCCCTGAGAGATTTTGGGAAATCTTATGTAGTTGCCCTTGACATAACCAAAGTTTCTGACAGGGTGTGGCATCAAGTTCTCGTTCCTAAGCTCCCTCTTTTGGCTTCCCTCCCTCACTTTGCTCCTTCATATCTAGCTTTCTCTCTGGCCGATCTATCCCTGTGGCGGTTGATGGATCATCCTCCCCACCTTTTCTCCATCAACAGCGGTGTCCCTAAGGGTTCTGTCCCGTCCCCTACACTTTTCCTCCATTTCATCAACGATTTCCTCTCCTCCACAAATAATCAAATGCAACCACATACGCTGATGACTCCACATCCTTCAATTCTGCTCCTTCTGCGCTCATTCGAGCTGCATCTCGTCTCGACACAACTTCCTCCATAAACTCAGGCTTGAACAGGATATCTCAATGGGGCAGAGGAAATCTGATAAGTTCAATGCCTCCTAGACCCAGTTTCTACCTACCTGTCCATCGAAAATTCCTCACAATTTACCTCTCTCCTTTGACAGTTCTGTAATTCCACCTCTTGACTCACTGAACATCCTTGGTATTACTGTAACATCCACTCTATCTTGGAAACCCCACGTTACGGAAATAGCTGAGTCTGACTCTATAAAACTGTTACCCTGAAAATTCGAAATATGACAGGTTGGTGCCCGCCATGTTAAACGAAGTGAATTTTTCTGAGTAGCGCTGGGGACATCAAAACTAACAGTGATGACACTGACAGACCTTGGCATCGATTTGCTCTACGTTTCCAGACAGACAAGATATATGATCAGAACAAATACAAAGAAGGATCTTGCCAATAATTATAATAATAATAATAATAATAATAATAATAATAATAATAATAATAATAATAATAATAATAATATAAATAATAATGCTAATGATAATGACAGTAATAATAATAATAATAATAATAATAATAATAAAATGCAATAATAATAATAATAATGCTAATAATAATGATACAGAAAAACAGGTTATTCAGTCCTGCCAAACTCAGAACCCAAAATGCA
>JAYMFT010197492.1:0-11742 GCA_038088735.1 Panulirus argus
TCTCTATATTTCAATTAGGGCCCGGCCTTGACGTGGACTTTTGTCCGTGACTGGAGCCTTCAACATAAAAAAAAAAATGTAACACTTTCTGATGTTAGGGTTTTGACTGGTTCGATACATTTGACACCTTGCAATGTCAGGTTTGTGATTAGTATGGTACATTTGACACCTTACGCTTTTAAAGTTGTGGCTGGTTCAGTACATTTGACACATAATGATATTAGTGTTGTGACTGACTCGATACATTTAAGATATTACGATATTCAGGGTTATGACTGGTTTCATAGATTTAATACATTTTGTTAATAAAGTTGTAACTGGTTTAGTACATTTGACACCTCAAGATGTTATTATTGTGACTCTTCGGTATTTTTCACACTTGACGATGTTAAGGTTGTTACTGGTTAGGTATATTTGACACACTACGATTTTAGGTGTGTAACTTTTCGGGTTCATTTGGGATCTTACGTTGTTAAGGATGTGACTGGTTCGGTACATTTGACACCTCTATATGTTAGGGTTAAGACTGGATCGATATTTTTCACACCTTACGATGTTATTAATGTGATAAGTTCAATACAATTGACGTCATACGATGCTGGGCTTGTGAATGGTTGAGTATATTTCACACATTACGATATTTAGTGTTTTGACTGGTTTGATAGATTTAACACATTATGGTGATAAGAATGTGGCTGGTTCGGTAAATTTGACACCTCATGATGTTATGATTGTCACTGGATCGGTACATTTGACACCTTATAATGATAGAATTTTGAATGGTTCTTTATAATTGACACCTGACGATTTTAGGGTTGTAATCAGCTTGGTACATTTGATACCTTATGATGTTAGGGCTGTGACTGGCTCCAAATATTTGACACCTTATGATGTTTGGGTTTTGACTATTTCAGTACATTTGACATATTACTATGTTTCGGGTTGTGACTGTTTCGGTACATTTGACACCTCTAGATTTTAGGACTAAAACTTCATCTATTTTTTTCACATATTACGATGTTATGATTGCGATAAGTTCTATATATTTGACACCCTACGAGGCTAGGCTTGTGAATGGATCAGTACATTTCACACATTACGAAGTTTAGTGTTGTGACTGGTTTGATAGATTTAATACATTATGGTGATAAGATTGTGACTGGTTGGGTACATTTGACACTTCATGATGTTATGATTGTGACTGGATCGGTACATTTGGCACCTTAGAATTTTAGGGTTTTGACTGTTTCTTTATATTTGACACCTGACGATTTTAGGGTTATAAATCGCTTGGTACATTTCATACCTTACGATGTTAGGGTTGTAACTGGATCGAAAGAATGTATACCTTATGATGTTAGGGTTGTGACTATTTCAGTACATTTGGCTTGTTACAGTGTTTAGGGTTGTGACTGGTTCGGTACATTTGACACCTGACGCTGACAGGGTTTTGACTGGCTTAGTATATGTAACACCCTACGATGTTAGGGTTATGAATGATTTGATACATTTGACACCATGCAATGCCAGGTTTGTTACTGGGATGGTACATTTGACACCTTACGCTTTTAAAGCTGTGATTGGTTCAGTACATTTCACACATAATTATATTGGTGTCGTGACTTAGTCGATACATTTAACACATTACGATGTTTAGGGTTGTGAATGGTTTGATAGATCTAACACATTATAGTAATAAATTTGTGACTGGTTTGGAACATGTGACCCCTCATGATGTTATGACTGTGACTCGTTTGGTATATATTACACTTTACGATGTTAAGGTTGTGACTGGTTAGGTATATTTGACACTACAATTTTAGGTGTGTGACATGTTGGGTTCATTTGGCATCTTACTATGTTAGGGTTGTGACTGGTTCGGTACATATGACTCCTCTAGATGTTAGGATTAGAACTGGATCGATATTTTTCACACCTTACGATGTTATGATTGTAATAAGTTCTATATAATTGACACCAAACGAGGCTGTGTATGTGAATGATTCAGTACATTTCACATACTACGATGTTTAGTGTTGTGATTCGTTTGATAGATTTAACACATTATAGTGATAAGGTTGTGACTGGTTCGGTACATTTAACACCTTATGATGTTATGATTGTGACTGAAACGGTACATTTGACATCTTTTTTTTTTAGGGTTTTGACTGGTTCTTTACATTTGACACCTGACGAATTTAGGGTTGTAAATAGCTTGGTACATTTGATACCTTAGGATGTTTGGTCTGAGACTGGTTCGATACATTTGACTCCTTGTAGTGTCAGATTTGTGACTGGTTTGGTACATTGGACACCTTGCGCTTTTAAAGTTGCGACTGGTTCAGTATATTTGACACAAAATTATTTTAGTGTTGTGACTGGTTCGATACATTTAACACATTACGATGTCTTAGGTTGTGACTGGTTTGATAGATTTGATAAATTAGTTTAATAAAGTTGAAACTAGTTTGGTACATTTGACATCTCATGATGTTATAATTGTGACTCGTTGTTTATATTTGACACTTTACGATATTAAGGTTGTGACTGGTTAGGTGCATTTGACACACTACGATTTTAGATGTGTGACTTTTTGGGTTCATTTGGTATCTTACGATGTTAGGGTTGTTACTGGTAAAGTATATTTGACACCTCTAGATGTTAGGGTTATGATTGGATCGATATTTTTCACGCCTTGCGATATTATGATTGTGATAAGTTCAATACATTTGACACCCTACGAGGCTACGCTTGTGAATGGTTCAGTACATTTCACACATTACCATGTTTAGTGTTGTGACTGGTTTGATAGATTTAACACATTATGGTGATAAGGTTGTGACTGGTTCGGTACATTTGACACCTCATGATGTTATGATCATGACTGGATCGGTACATTTGACAACTTAAAATGTTAGGGTTTTGAATGCTTCCTCTCATTTAACACTTGACGATTTTAGGGTTGTTATCAGCTTGGTTGTGACTGCTTCGAAATATTTGACACCTTATGATGTGAGGATTGTGACTATTTCAATACATTTGACATATTACGATGCTTAGGGTTGTGACTGGCACGGTTGTGACTGGTTCGACATAATTGATACCTATGATGTTAGGCTTGTGAGTATTTCAGTACATTGATATATTTCGATGTTTAGGGTTGTGACTGGATTGGTACATTTGACACACTATGCTGACAGAGTTTTGACTGGTTTGGTATATGTGACATCTTACGATGTGAGGGTTGTGACTGGCTCGATACATTTGACACCTTGCAATGTCAGGTTTTTGATAGGTATGGTATATTTAACACCTTGCGCTTTTGAAGTTGTGACTGGTTCAGTACATTTGACACATAATGATATTAGTGTTATGAATGGTTTTAACTGGTTTGGTACATTTGACACCTCAATATGTTATTATTTTGACTCAATCGGTATATTTAACACTTTATGATGTTAAGGTTGTGAGTGGTTAGGTATATTTGACACACTACTGTTTTAGGTGTGTGACTTTTCCGGTTTATGTGGTATCTTACGATGTTAGGGTTGTGACTTGTTCATTACATTTGACACCTCTAGATGTTAGGGTTCAGAGTGGTTCGATATTTCTCGCACCTAACGATATCATGATTGTGACAAGTTCAATACATTTGACACCCTACGAGGCTTGGCTTGTGAATGGTTCAGTACATTTCACACATTAAGGTTTAGTGCTATGCCTGGCTTGATAGATTTAAAACATCATAGTGATAAGTTTGTGTCTGGTTCGGTACATTTGACGCCTCATAATGTTATGGTTCTGACTGGATCGGTGCATTTGACACCTTAAAATGTTAGGGTTTGTACTGGCTCTTTATATTTGACACCTGACGATTTTAGGGTTATAAATCGCTTGGTACGTTTAATACCCTACGATTCTAAAGTTGTGACTGGTTCGAAATAATTGACACCCTATGATGTTAGGATTGTGACTCTTTCAGTACTTTTGACATATTACGATGTTTAGGGTTTTGACTCGTTCGGTACATTTGACACCTTACGCTGACAGGGTTTTGACTGGTTTGCTATATGTAACACCTTATGATGTTAGGGTTTGAATGGTTCGATACTTTTGATACCTTGCAATGTCAGGTTTGTGACTGGTATGGTACATTTGACACCTTAAGCTTTTAAAGTTGTGATTGGTTCATTACATTTGACACATAATAATATTAGTGTTGTGACTGGTTCGATAGAATTAACACATTACGATGTTTAGGGTTTTTACTGATTTAATAGATTTAACACATTATGATAATAAGGTTGTGACTGGTTTGGAACATTTGACACCTCATGATGTTATGATTGTGACTCCTTCGGTATTTTTGACACTTTTCGATGTTAAGGTTGTAACGGGTCAGGTATATTTGACACACCACAATTTTAGGTGCGTGACTTGTTGGGTTTATTTGGCATCTCACGATGCTTGGGTTGTCACTGGTTCGGTACATTTTACACCTGTAGATATTAGGATTAAAACTTGATCGATATTTTTCACACCTTACGATGTTATGATTGTGATAAATTCTATCCATATGACACCCTGCAAGGCTAGGCTTGTGAATGGTTCAGTACATTTCACACATTACGATGTTTACTGTTGTGACTGATTTGATAGATTTAACACATTATGGTGATTAGGTTGTGACTGGCTCGGTACATTTGACACCTCATGATGTTATGGTTGTGACTGGATCGGTACATTTGACACCTTAAAATGTTAGTCATTTGACTGGTTCTTTATATTTGACACCTGATGATTTTAGGGTTATAAATCGCTTGGTACATTTCATACCTTATGATGTCAGGATTGTGACTAGTTCGAAATAATTGACACCTTATAATGTTAGGTCTGTGACTATTTCAGTATATTTGTCATTACGATGTTTAGGGTTGTGACTGGTTTGATACATTTGACACCTTACGCTGACAGGGTTTTGATTGGTTTGGTATATGTAACACCCTACGATGAATGGTTGTGACTGGTTTGATACATTTGTAACCTTGCAATGACAAGTTTGTGACTGGGATGGTACATTTGACACTTTACGCATTTAACGTTGTGACTGGTTCAGTACATTTGACACATAATGATATTAGTGTTGTTACTGTTTCGATACATTTAACACATTACGATGTTTAGGGTTGTGACCGGTTTGATAGATTTAACACATTATGGTAATAAGTTTGTGACTTGTTTGGAAGATTAGACACCTCATGATGTTATGACTGTGACTCCTTCGGTATATTTGACACTTTACGATATTAAGGTTGTGACTGGCTAAGTATATTTGACACAACACAATTTTAGGTGTGTGACTTGTCGGGTTCATTTGGCATCTTACGATGTTAGGGTTTTGACTGTTTCAGTACATTTTACACCTCTAGATGCTAGGGTTAAAACTGGATCGATATTTTTCACGCCTTACGATGTTATGATTGTGATAAGTTCTATACAACTGACACCATACGAGGCTAGGCTTGTGAATGGTTCAGTACATTTCACACATTACGATGTTTAGTGTTGTGACTGGCTTGATAGATTTAACACATTATGGTGATAACGATGTGACTGATTCGGTACATTTAACACCTCATCATGTTATGATTGTGACTAAATCGGTACATTTTATATCGTAGAATGTTAGGGTTTTGACTGATTCTTTACATTTGGCACCTGACGATTTTAGGGTTGTAAATAGCTTAGGTACATTTGATACCTTAGGATTTTAGGGTTTGGACTGGTTCGACATAATTGACACCTATGATGTTAGGGTTGCGAGAATTTCAGTACATTTGACATATTACGATTTTTGAGCTCTGACTGGTGCGGTACATTTGACACCTCACGCTGAGAGGGTTTTGACTGGTTTGGTATACATAACAAATTACGATGCTAGGGTTGTGACTGGTTCGATATATTTGCACCTTGTAATGTTAGGTTTGTGATAGGTATGGTATATTTCACACCTTACGCTTTTAAAGTTGTGACTGATTCAGTACATTTGACACAAAATTATATTAGTGTTATGACTGGTTCGATACATTTAACACATTATGATGTTTAGGGTTGTGGCTGGTTTGATAGATTTAATACATTATGATAATAAGGTTGTAACTGGTTTGGTACATTTGACACCTCAAGATGTTATTACTGTGACTCAATCGGTATATTCAACACTTTGCGATGTTAAGGTTGTGAGTGGATAGGTACATTTGACACACTACGATTTTAGTTTTGTGACATTTTGGGTTCATTTGGTATCTTACGATGTTAGGGTTGTGACTTGATCGGTACATTTGACACCTCTAGATGTTAGGGTTAAAAGAGGTTCGATATTTTTCACACCTTACTATTTTATGATTGTGATAAGTTCAATACATTTGACAACCTACTAAGCTTGGCTTGTTAATGGGTCAGTACATTTCACACATTAAGGTTTAGTGTTGTGACTGGTTTGATAGATTTAAAAAATTATGGTGATAAGGTTGTGACTGGGTCGGTACATTTGACACCTCATGATGTTATGATTGTGACTGGATCGGTACATTTGACACCTTAAAATGTTAGGGTTTGTACTGGTTCTTTATATTTGACACCTGACGATTTTAGGGTTATAAATCGCTTGGTACATTTGATACCTTACGATTTTAGGGTTGCGACTGGTTCGAAATAATTGACACCTTATGATGTTAGGCTTGAGACTCTTTCAGTGCATTTGACATATTGCGATGTTTAGGGTTGTGACTGGTTCGGTACATTTGACACCTTACGCTGACAGGCTTTTGACTAGTTTGGTATGTGCAACACCTTACGATAATAGGGTTGTAAATGGTTTGAGACATTTGACACCTTGCAATGTCAGGTTTGTTACTGGTATAGTACATTTGACACATTACGCTTTTAAAGATGTGATTGGCTCATTACACTTGACACATAACGATATAAGTGTTGTGACTAGTTATATACATTTAACACATTACGATATTTAGGGTTGTGACTGGATTGATAGATTTAACACATGATAATAAGGTTGTGAATGGTTTGGAAATCTGACACCTTTTGATATTATGATTGTGACAAGATCGGTATATTTGACACTTTACGATGTTAAGGTTGTGACTGGTTAGGTATATTTGACACTACAATTTTAGGTGTGTGACTTGTTGGGTTCATTTGGCATCTTTTGATGATAGGGTTGTGACTGGTTCGGTACATTTGACACCTCTAGATGTTAGGGTTAAAACGTGATCGATATTTTTCACACCTTACGATATTATGATTGTGATGAGATCTACACAATTTACTTCCTACGAGGTTAGACTTGTTAATGGTTCATTACATTTCTCACATTTCGGTGTTTAGTGTTGTGAATTGTTTGATAGATTGAACGCATTATGGTGATAACGTTGTGACTTGTTCGGTACATTTGACACCTCATGATGTTATGATTATGACTGAATCGGTACATTTGACACCTTAGAATGTTAGAATTTTGACTGGTTCTCTACATTTGACACCTGACGAATTTAGGGTTGTAAACAGCTTGGTATATTTGATACCTTAGGATGTTTGGACTGTGACTGGTTCGAAATAATTGACACCTTATGATGTTAGGGTTGTGACTATTTCACTACATTTGACACATTATGATGTTTAGGGTTTTGACTCATTCGGTTCATTTGACACGTTACGCTGACACGGTTTTGATTGGTTTGGTATATGAAACACCCTAAAATGTTAGGGTTGTGAATGGTTCGATACATTTGACATCTTTTAGTGTCAGGTTATTGACTGGTATGGTACATTTGATGCCTTACGCTTTTAAAGTTGCGACTGGTTCAGTACATTTGACACATAATTGTATTAGTGTTGTGACTGGTTCGATACATTTAACACATTACGATGCTTAGGGTAGTGACTAGTTTGATAGATTTAATACATTATGGTAATAAGGTTGTAACTGGCTTGGTACATTTGACACCTCATGATGTTATGATTGTGACTCGTTCTTTATATTTGACAATTTACGATGTTAAGGTTGTGACTGGTTAGGTACATTTAACACACTACGACTTTAGGTTTGTGACTTTTTGGGTTCATTTTGTATCATACGATGTCAGGGTTGTTACTGGTACGGTATATTTGACACCTCTAGATGTTAGGGTTTAGACTGGATCGAAATCTTTCACAAATAGCGATATTGTGATTGTGATAAGTTCAATACATTTGACACCCTACGAGGCTAGGCTTTTGAATGGTTCACTACGTTTCACACATTACGATGTTTAGTGTTGTGATTGGTTTGATAGATTTCACACATTACGGTGATAAGGTTGTGACTGGTTCGGTACATTTGACACCTCATGATGTTATGATTGTGACTAGATCGGTACATCTGACAACTTAAAATGTTAGGGTTTTGACTGGTTCTTCACATTTGACACTTGACGATTTTAGGGTTGTAATCAGCTTGGCACATTTGATACCTTATGATGTTAGGGTTGTGACTCATTCGAAATATTTGACACCTTATGATGTTTGGATTGTGACAATTTTAATAGATTTGACATAATACGATGTTTAGGGTTGTGACTGGTTCGATACATTTGACACCTTACGCTGACAGGGTTTTGACTGGTTTGGTATATGTAACACCTTACGATGTTAGAGTTGTGACTTGTTCGATACATTTGATTCCTTGCAATGTTAGGTTTGTGACTGGAATGGTATTTTTGACACCTTACGCTTTAAAAGTTGTGATTGGTTGAGTACATTTGACACATAATGATATTAGTGTTGTGACTGGTTCGATACATTTAACACCTTACGATGTTTAGGGTTGTGACTGGTTTGATAGATTTATTACTTAATGGAAATAAGGTTGTAACTGGTTTGGTACATTTGACACCTCATGAAGATATGATTGTGACTCGTTCTTTATATCTGACACTTTGCGATGTTATTGTTGTGACTGGTTAGGTACATTTGACACACTACGATTTTAGGGGTGTGACTTTTTGGATTCATTTGGTATCTTTTGATGTTAGGGTTATGACTGGTTTGGTTTTTTTGACACCTCTAGATGTTAGGGTTAGGACTGGATCGATATTTTTCACACCTCGCTATGTTATGATTGTTATATGTTCAATACATCTGACACCCTACGAGGCTAGGCTTGTGAATGGTTCATTACATATCACACATTACGATGTTTAGTGTTGTGACTAGTTTGATAGATTTAACACAGTATGGTGATAAGTTTGTGATTGGTTCGGTACATTTGAAACATCATGGTGTTATGATTTTGACTGGATCGGTATATTTGACAACATAAAATGTTTGGGTTTTGACTGGTTCTTTACGTTTGACACCTGACGATTTTTGGGTTGTAATCAGCTTAGTACATTTGATACCTTTTGATGTTAGGGTTGTGACTGGTTCGAAATAAATGACACCTTATGATATTAGGGTTGTGACTGTTTCAGTACATTTAGGAAATTACGATGTTTAGGGTTGTGATTAGTTCGGTACATTTGACACCTTACGCTGTTGGGGTTATCACTGATTTGGTATATGTAGCAGCTTACGATTTTAGGGTTGTGACTGGTTCGATACATTTGACACCTGGCAATGTCAGGTTTGTGACTGTTTTTTTTTTTTTACATTTCACACCTTACGCTTTTAAAGTAGTTACTAGTTCAGCACATTTGACACATAATTATATTACTGTTGTGACTGGTTCGATACATTTAAGACATTATGGTAATAAGATTGTGAATAGTTTGGTACATTTGACACCTCATGATGTTATGATTATGATTTGTTTCATATATTTGAGAATTTACGATTTTAAGGTTGTGACTGGTTAGGTACATTTGACACACTACGATTTTAGGAGTGTGACTTGGTGTTTTCATTTAACACCTTAAGATGTTAGGATTGTTACTGGTTCGTTACATTTGACACCTCTAGATGTTAGGATTGAGATTGGATAGATATTTTTCACACCTTACGATGTTATGATTGTGATAAGCTCTATATATTTAACACCTTACGAGGCTTGGCCTGTGAATGGTTCAGTACATTTCACACATTAATGTTTAGTGTTGTGACTGGTTTGATAGTTTTAACACATTATGGTGATAAGGTTGTGACTGGCTCGGTACATTTGACACCTCATGATGTTATTATTTTGACTGGATCGGCTCATTTGACACCTTAAAATGTTAGGGTTTTCATTGGTTCTTTATATTTGACACATGACGATTTTAGGGTTATAAATTGCTTGGTACATTTGACACCTAACGAGACTAGGGTTGTGAGTGGTTCGAAATAATTGACACCTTACGATGTTAGGGTTGTGACTTTTTCAGTATATTTGACACCTCTAGATGTTTGGGTTAAGATTGGTTCGATATTATTCACAACTTACTATGTTATGATTGTGATAAGTTCAATACATTTGACACCCTACGAGGCTTGGCTTGTGAATGGTTCATTACATTTCACACATTAAGGTTTAGTGGTATGCCTGGTTTGATAGATTTAAAACATTATGGTGATAAAAAAAAGGTTGTGACTCGTTCGGTACATTTGACACCTCTTGATGTTATGATTGTGAATGGATCGGTATATTTAACCCCTTAAAATGTTAGGGTTTGTACTGGTTCTTTATATTTGACACCTGACGATTTTAGGGTTATAAATCGCTTGGTACATTTGATATCTTACGATTTTTGGGTTGTGACTGGTTCGAAATAATTAACACCTTATAATTTTAATGTTGTGACTTTCTCAGTACATTTGACATATTGCGATGTTTAGGATTCTGACTGGTTCAGGACATTTGACACCTTACGCTGACAGGGTTTTGACTGGTTTGGTATATGTAACACCTTACGATGGCAGGGTTGTGAATGGTTCGATACATTTGATACCTTGCAATGTGAGGTTTCTTACTGGTATGGTACATTTGACACCTTACGCTTTTAAAGTTGTGATTGGTTCATTATACTTGACACATAATGATATTAGTGTTGTGACTGGTTCGATACATATAACTCATTGCGATGTTTGGGGTTTTGACTGGTTTGATAGAATTAACACATTATGATAAGGTTTTGACTGGTTTGGAACACTTAACACCTCATGATGTTATGATTGTGACTCGTTCGGTATATTTGACACTTACGATGTTAAGGTTGTAACTGGTCAGTTACATTTGACATACTACGATTTTAGGTGTGTGACTTTTTGGGTTCATTTGGTATCTTTCGATGTTAGGATTGTTACTGGTTCGGTACATTTGACACCTCTAGATGCTAAGGTTAAGACTTGATCGATATTTTTAACACCTTACGATAGTATGATAGTGATAAGTTCAATACATTTCACACCCTACGAGGCTAAGCTTGTGAATGGTTCATTACATTTCACACATTACGATGTTTAGTGTTGTGACTGGTTTGATAGATTTAACACATTATGGTGATTAGGTTGTGACTGGTTCGGTACATCTGACACCTCATGATGTTATGATTGTGACTAGATCGGTACATTTGATACCTTAAAATATTAGGGTTTTGACTGGTTCTTTACATTTGACACCCGACGATTTTCGCTTTTTTTTTTTTTATGTTAGCTGAGATGGCACGGGCAGCTACGGCCCTAATCAAGGCCATCCCATTAACGCTATAT
>JAYMFT010197503.1:0-11742 GCA_038088735.1 Panulirus argus
ACAAAGATCCTCCCAATACAGTCCCACCTTAACATGCTCATTGCACAATTCAGTGTAACGGCCCACCCAAACTTCTCTGTATCTAGCCAACAACTCCCAATTTGAAACAAGAGCTTACACCTGTCTCATTAGGGCAATTATCATGTGTTCTAAGGACTTGGACATCACAGACAAAATTTTTAATAAATTCTCTGCTGAAACATATGATTGTACACTGGAGGGAAAGTTGAAAGACTTAAATACCAGTAATTCAGTGTGAAGAGATTCATTACTAGCCAGTCATATCACATGATAGAACTGTTATTCATTTTCTCCTTTACTAATTTCATTTACTATATTTGTTGATGTATTTTATATGATGTTCGTAGTTTATTAATGCAGTTTTGGAACAGTCGATGCATATTTTTTGACCTATGGAATGCATCTAATTACTTCCATTTAAAACAAATTAGAATTCACAACTTGAGAATTTGCAAAGGCTTTTGCTATGTAACCCATGAATTATGGTTATCCTATGTACATGTATAATATGTTACTTTTGACTTGAAAAGAAAATAGGGTGAAAAGTTAGAAAACTTATTGATCTCTGTGAGTGTTTGTAAATCTGACTCGTAAATATCGAAAGGTTTTTGGTGGAGGGTAAGCTAAGGGAAGGAAGAGAGTTCCATAGCTTTACTCTTCATTAACGAATGAGGTATGATAATGGTTAATCCTTGCATTTCTGGTCTCCACACAGAAACTGATCACTGTATGATGTTGCTACAGTCACTGTATGATACTGTTACAGTTCACTTCAACATGCTGTATCCAGTCACTGTATAATACTGCTAAAGGCAAGCAGCAGCCATATGTGAAATGCGGGTTCATGAACGAAAAGGATTACTCAGATAGTTGAGCAGGCAACTATAATGCCCCTTCCTCTTTCTCTCCCTTTAAGTCCATCACATCTTTCTGTAAAATCACCTTATACAGCAATAGCTAGCTAGTTTATGGCAAGTGTTGAAAATGTTATCATTATTTTCATCTTTAAGGGTTGCAGTATTCTTAGTATTAGTATTATCATTCTTTCAAAACACTTGTTTAAAGAATGTTTAAAGTGTATAAAAATTGTTTTTACAATATCATAGGGCCAAAATGTTTTTTTGTGGAGTGGATTTCGAATTTCCTAATGGGAGTACTTGGGAATACAGATATTGCTTACTGAAATTATACTTAATGGCTATGTTTTCAGGCATATTTCTGTTAACTGGGGGATACTGGTACACATATCTGTGTATAGTTATGAACAATTATATATATTCAAAAGCAAATGTATGTATGTATGTATGTATGCATATTCACCAATGATTTCTTATTTAGGTACATTTTCATGTGAGTTCTGCACACACCCATATATACTCATTTGTAGATTTTTCATAGTAACACCATGCATGAATTAGGAGGTAAGAATTCATTCACTTCAGGTAGTAACAATGATTTATATTTGAAGATAGTTGGGCATTTAACAGTCACAGTAAAGGTGGATATGAAATTGTGCTTGGTTAGAAAGGTGATTGTAAAAGAGGAATGAGTGATATGAATTTGGATAGTGGCAGTTTTAGAGTTGATTACCTTGAGTTCATGGAAATTAGACATTGTAATGTTTTAAATGTAGGCAGAGAACTCTTGCGCATAATAGTGTCTTCAGAAAAGTTAAGCATCTTGTGTAGACATAGAGAAACATGGGACCAGGTCTGGGTTGAGTTAAGAATTATCATACTGTACATTAACTTCTGAAAGACCTCTATTTAGGAAACAATCATTGTGCCATAAACATAAGGTAGAATGTGTAATGTATTGGCAGTATGAGCATAGTAGTTAGATAGGTAGTATTTGAAATAGCATAATCAGCAGTGGTTACTCTGTCAAATGAAGGCCTTACACTGCTGATATCATTGACATTATTTCACATAGGAGGAACATGCAATATCTTGTTAGCTCTAGCTAGGTTCTAATTATGAAAAACAGTAAAGGCTAAAAGGTTGACAGAGTCAGTTAAATAATCTGTAATTGTCATGAATCTGCAGTGTTTTTGAGATACAATTAAGAGCACAGTGTACCTAGGTAAAAGTAGATAAGAAGTTGCCATGAGAGTATGTTTATCATTTCCAGATGGAGAGTAAAGTTGCTGACATGAGTATTACTTGTATTTATGTAATGTATTGATTTTCTTTCAGCTTAATGAATTGACAAAATTTGATAAAAGAAAGGCTAGAAAAAAAGAACAGATTTTTTTAAAGTTTCAAAATTAAAGATTAGGAAGCAGGCATAAGTGAGAGAATTCACAAAGGGCTCCCATTTATTGCCTATAGATATGCCTGAAAAGCATATGTAATAGCAAAGGTGATATTGCAGAAAGCAAACAGATTTTCCAAGTAACATTAAGTACAGAGGGTTGTCATAGTTGTTCAGTGCTGTTGTTGGCTATGTCTAGTAATGGAATATATGGTTGTGAAAAGTGAAGATGATATCTTTATTTTGATTATCATGATTTAGATTAGAGTTCATAGTTATTAGCAGTATGTAAATGAACTGTTGGAGTGAACGTAATTGATTAGTTACTCAAATAATGCAAAGTTTGATTTGTAGCAAGTGAGTTAAAGATGAAGCTAGTCATAAGCATAGGAATACAAAGAAACAATGTGAAAGTAAAACATGCAAAGTAGAATAAAGTAGATCATTACTACTGAAGATTGTACATGTTTAGGTGAGTGTATAGAGATGCTTAGCAATTTAAATGTTTAGTGTCCTCTTAATATTGCTTTGTATGTGATAAGAGATGATTCCATTTGTATTGCTTCATTATGATTGTATGATATCATTTCATATATTGAACACTGTTCACTTTAAGTCACAGTATATCAAAGAGTATTTATGAAATAATGTGAAATTGCTTTTCTGCTTTTTGACACTCATCACCTTTTGATTCAGTGTCTCTTCTGTTGCCAGTCCTGTTTATAATATTGCAGCTCAGTTATTTTCAAGAAGATATTATCATAGTGTTTACAGATAAACTTTATAAAAGAATTTGATTTAACTTTTGTAGTATTTGTATTTAAACAGATCTATAATGTAATTGTAAGGAAATTGTTTTGGAAGGTGAACCTTTATGTACCAAGACATCGTGATAATAATCGATAACTATTTACTGTATGTATGGGATGCTAGATACATATTGTAGTGTAAGGGTAATACAGAAACACAAACGCATTATGTATTTTATGATTTCTTTTTATATTTCTCACCAGAATTTTCCTTATTCCATTCTATTATCTTTTTTTTTGCAACACTGTTTTAGTTGCAACCCAGCAGGTAATTGTCAGTCAGGATTTTAAGTCTTTTGAAAAACACTGAAATGAAGGGAACTCACTTTCTCATGGAAAAACCTGCTCATTCCTGTTGTGAAGTTGGCATTCTTTAGTATTTTTTCTGATAACTGATGCAATAGCAGTTTTTTCATTATGGCAGAATATTTGACTAGATATGCCATATGTTGGAAGTCTCACTTTTAATTTGATACCAATGGCAGGATTATTGCTGTCAACTTTGTGGTGTTTGTGAGCCATGACACTCAGTGTGGTATATTTCAGTTCATCTCAGAATGAGAAAGTTTTTGTTTTATAAGACTGGAAATGAAATGTAGCTGTAATTAGTGAATAAACAAAATCTTTTTATCATTAAACTGAGATCTGCAGAAAGTTTTACCCCCAAAACTTTTCAACTCCCTAGTCTCATGGACAAATATGAGGAACTTCCAAAGACTAATACCATGGACAGGTCCTCCGATTTCCTACATGAATGGGATGGATGCCTCAAGTCATGAATGGGCTTCCATTCTTCAGAAGGTCATAAAAGCATGTTCTTTTGGGGAAGAGGAAAGAAATTGCTGCTTGCCAATATAGTATGGCTCCATGGTTTTTCATTTCTCAGAATGTTCAAAATTCAGGGTGCAGGATTATGTTTCTTATGGACAACATGACAGCATTCCATTGCATCATGAACAAACGCTTTTAGAGGTCCCATTTCTTACTGAGCTATCAGAAAAAATTATTTTCCTAACAGTATTTAAAACTCTATTCCTTCAGGCTTGCTACCTTTACTGATTCTGGATATATGAGTCAATGCCTTATCAAGATTGGGATCCATGATGACAGAATTGTCTATGGGGAGAATTGTATTTAATTGAATCCTTTTATTGGAGACATCTTTTCAGGTGGATCTCATAGAAACCAGAGCAAATGCCTTGTTACCAACCTATGTCTCTCCAGTGTTTGACAAAGGAGCAATAGCAACGGATGCCTTGTTCATGGATTGGAATTAGGTAGAACCAAACTTACATTGTTCCCACAGTAGATCTTGTAGGGCAAATTCTTCCCAAACTTATTGATTTTTGGAGTTCATGGATTCTTGTAGCCACAAAGGGGTAGGAACAGTTTTGGGATCAGAAACTTCCAGCTGTGCAAATCTCTTCAGCTTATACCTCAAGTTTTCTTAGACCACATCAACCTGGGATTAGGAGCCCTCTGTCAAAGTGCTGGATTTTGAAACTTCCATGTATGGATTTCTTCTTATGCTATTTTAATCCAAAATTTGAAAAAATGTATAACAAATGACCTTCATGGTGTTCAAATATCTCATCAATGACAGTATCATTTAATATGGAAACTTTTTCAACTGTTCCTTGAAGTTTTAGATTCTTCTGAAATATTTAGAAGCTTTCTGATTAGCATACATTTCTAGCATTTTTACATGATAAAGATAGCATTAGTACAATATTACTCTTACTTCCTACAAGTGATTTTCAAGAACTACTTATCATTAACTTTGGGATAAACCTTTTTGGACTTAGGATAGACTTCTCAAGTGTTCTTGATAAAATCAGCTGCCTTTCTGTTGCAACCTAAGTGAGACTTATAAATCGTCCTGGATTTGTTACAATCAAGGAATTTTCTATCAGTATAGTGCTTCAATGTTTACTTGTGAAACTCTTTTTGATAATCCTTGGTGTTGGGAGGAGCTCATAAGATACATGGAATAACCAACATAAGAGCCCTGTCATTTTTGATGGTGACATATCTTAGATTAAGATGAATCCAAACCTAGGTTATTGACAAAGAATGAAACAGTTAAGTTTTGAAATACTTCTATTTTGATTGCCTCTTAGAAGACTACTACCGGAGATCATCATGCATTATGCCTAATTCAATCCCTGAGAGAATTCATTTAGAGCACAAGGGGAACCCCTTTATGTTTATCCAGGAAGCTTCAACTTTGAATGAGAAATATCTCCTTTGGGATTGAAAGACTTTTGCTGGTCCTGCCTAGGCTGTATGTTAGTGTCCATAAGGAACCTCTTCTTGGAAGAGACTAACAAAAGAGGTCTAAGGCATTTCTCAAACACATTTGAAAACAATGCCTTACTGTAGATATTGAAGATCTACCTTGCTTGGAGTTGGGTTTGCCACTCTCAGGACAGGAGATAACTAATGTGCTACAGCATAACCTTTATGACATGTTTTTGCCTTACTTTTCACTAATCATTCTCCTCCATATTGGTATTTTCTCAAAATTTCCAGAGTAAACCAACCCTAGAGAGAAATGGGAGATTTTAGGAGTGAAACCCATTTCCTTCTAGGGAGTTGTTTTATGAGCAAATGTTTTGGGGTGTTTTTCCCACCCTACCCTCTCCTCTTAGCTATGGTAACCACCATGTGGATGACATCCATGTTCTGAGAATTATGAGATGACTGATATGACAGTCAGCAGAACAATGAAATCATTGCTGATTGGCAGACACAAGCCAAGCCGTAGGCTACAACTACTGAAGAGGTTGTTTCAAGGGCTGAGAGGCATTTACCTCACATGAAGACAGGGGTTTAAAGGCTTCCACCTATAGATATCTTAGGGATTATTTTCAAAGCTTGTGTGACACCACCCGAGAGAGAAACAGTTTTTCATTTTTCAAAACTCACCTTTTTACCATAGGCAGAGCCCTGTGAATGCCTAATAATTTTTGTCACCTTAATTCCCTTCTTTCCTTTTGAGAAACACATTTTGTACACAAAAAGAGGCCAAAGGCATAGTTTTAGTGAGGTGTTATGTAGCACCATGGCACTGTATGCCTGGATGGTTTATTGTATAATTGTTCAGTCAGTTGCACAAATCTCTGCTAGCCTCACATTTTAGGTGTCTGAGGGGAGTGAATCCACATGGACAAATTCATTTTGGGTGAAATGGTACTTTTGACATTCCACTGAACAAGTGGTATCTTAGAGTGCTCTGAAGACACTACCTACAGTAGAGAAATGTTTTTTCTTCCTTCAGTAGCTTCCTTTTTCGTTTAGACAATGAAAGACTCAAAAATTGCTGAAATTTTACAAGAATAGGAATGGAAGTTGATACTGCAATTGCCTGTTCCAACATCTGCAAGTTTAATATGACCTTTATCTGTGCAGTGGTCAATAAGAATTAATTTGACATTATAATTAATGCATTATTATCATGTATGTAAGCAATATCAGAAATGCAAATTAGACATGATATTTAATGAACTGCTATGAAGATCAGAAGAGGAATAAACAATGTAAGATACTGCACTTTGAGATAATACATATACTATTAAAACTAGGTTATTGCCTTTAATTTTTCAATATCAGTCCTGCTAAGGAATTGCATTAATTTTAATATGACTGCATGAGAGTAACTGATTATAGCCATATTTTGAATTTTGTTGTTAAGATTTTTGAGAATTAGCATGACCATGATGTGGTAATAAAGAAAAAAAGATGTCCTGTACATTAGTTCCTTGTCAGTTTGTGTTTATTGCCTCAGATATGAACTGAAAATGGAAAACAGAAGTTGAATACATTAAGTTTATATCTGATTTATATCCATTTTGCATTAGAGTATTGTTAGAGGTATCCCTCGAAAGTGAATGTATATGTATTCAAAAAATTCAGTAACTTACAAAATTGCTAACATACAAATTTAATGTTGTATGGGAAAAATTTAGTTACATTTGGGATTGGCCAAAATTAACCCTAATTTTGACCCTAAACTCATTTTACTAATATTTTTTCATATAGATATACATATGCACTTATTGATAATGCATTACAAAAAAGCAAATTAATATTAGCAAAACAGAATGGATGTTATTAAAGCATGCTATCATGTGGCTATGTGTTGGCTGTAGAGGTTCTTTGCCTACCACACTTTTGCTAACCATGGTCTTGAGTATATATATGGTCTCTTTATATTTTTATGTTTAAGCTATGCCTTCCAGCCTTACAACAATGCTGAGACTTCTGTACCTTCAAGCATATCCATTTTTGCCTTCCCAGATTACGACCTGTCTTTCCACACATTTCTGAATACTCCCAGAGCCTTCACTCACCCACCTTATGACTCACTTCCGCTTCCATAGTTCCATTTGCTGCCATGCCCACTTCCAGCTATCTAAAACATTTCATTTCCTCCAAATCTTCTCCAGTCAAACCTACACCCCAAATAACCTGTCCCTCCACCCTGCTAAACTCAATATCCTTGCTTTTATTCACATTTATTCTCAACTTCCTTCATTCACATACTCTTTCAAACTCAGAAACCTACTTTTTTAGTTTCTCACTCTAATCTGCCACCAGTGCTGTGTCATCAGCAAGCATCAACTTACTTCCCAGGCACCCTTACCCCCTATATACTGCATACTTGCCCCTGTCTCCAAGACCTGTGCATTTGACTCCCTTACCAACCCGTACATGAGCAAATTAAACAGTCATGGAGATGTCACACAACCCTGCTGTAGATCCACCCTTATTAAGAACCACTCACCCTCATCTCTTACCATTCACACACACACACCTTACACTCTTAATAAAAACTTTTTACTGCTTCTGGTAGCTTTCCTCCCACACCATGTATTCGTAAGATCTATTTTATGCATCTGTATCAACCCAATCATATGATTTATCCAGGTCCATAAATGCCACAAACAAATCCTTTGGTTTCTTTGAGTATTACTCATGCACATTCTTGAAAGCAAACACCTGATCCACACATCCTCTATCACTCCTGAAACTACATTTTTCCTTCACAGTCTGATGCTCTGTACATGCCTTCACCCTCTCAGTTACCACTCTCCCACACAACTTATCAGGTACACTTAAGAAACATACCACTGTAGTTCAAACACGAATACATTCAGCCATTCCTTAGGCACCTCATTGTTATCCATACATACATTGAAAATTGTAAGTAACCAATCAGTAACAGGCACACACTTTCTTAAGAAATTTAAGTGCAATATCATCCACTCCTGCTGCCATGCCACATTTCATCTTATGCAAGGCTTTCTACACTTCTTTCTTCACCAAATCAGTTTCCATGACTCTTTCATTTTGCATACATATCCAACCCAAGCATCCTACATTTGCCATTCCATTATCAAACACTTTTTACCATACTTCAAAATACTCACTGTATTTCCTCTTCCCTTCATCACTACCTGTTACCACTTCCCCATTTGCCCCCTTTGCCAATGTTCCCATTTGTTCTCTTGTATTTCAAACACTTTTAACATCCTTCCACAACAATCTCCCTGGAGTTTATTGATACTTGCTACCCCAACTCTCATTTGCTCTCTTTTCAACCTCTGCACCTTCCTCTTAACCTCCAGCCACTTTCTCTTGTATATCTCCCAATCATTTACGGTCCTTCCCCATAAGTACTTTTCATACACCTCTATTTTTTCTTTTACTGGCAAGTTTGCTTCATCATCTCACCACTCACTATCCTTTCTCACCTGTTCACCTCTCACGTTCCACATGCTAGACACCTTACTTGCATATGCCACCAGTGCTTTCCTAAATATCTCCCATTCCTCAACTACTCCTCTTGCTTCATTTGTTCTCACTTTTTTGCCATTTTATAGAAAATATCTCCAGCCATTTTTTTACACAACTTTCTTTTCCAAGCTTACTTATTTTCACTACCCTTTTTTCCCTCATATCATTTCCTATTTTCTGTAAACCTCTACAGATCTCCACTCTTGCCTCCACCAGACATCCTATTAACTGCTCTTCTCAACACATTATATCCAAGAATCTTTCTTTTGCATGCCTGTCATTTAGTAAGTAATAGTATGTAATCTAGTAATGTCTTCTCACCATCTCTTCTACTAACCCACATATACTTATGTCCCTCTTTTTAAACCAGATATTTACACCCAATCACTAGTCCTTTTCTTGTACACAATTTTAAGAGCATTTCTCTATTCCTATTCACCTTGCTGAATACTTGATGTTCCCCAATTTTACCCTTAACTGCCACATTACTCAGTCTTGAATATGGACCAGCCTTCACTAATAACAGATCTCTTGCATCAAAACTGCTGACACACTCAACTGCTTCCAAAACACTTACCTCTCAATTTTCTTTTCATGGCCAGTTGCGTTAGCATTATAATCACCCATCTCTTGCAGACAGCTTTCATTTTGACTCACATTAGTCTGGGGCTCACTTCCTTACACTTTTTCCACATTCCCACTACTCTTGCTTTAGCAGTAGTGCTACTTCTTCCTTAACCCTTATCCAAACCTCAACCCCCTGACTTCATCCCTGAGACATTCCAAAATCATTCTTTTCCTTTACATTTGAACTTTGTTTCCATCAGAGCCAGAACATCCAGGGTCCTTTCCTCAAACATACTACCTATCTTAGCTTTCTTCTCATCTTGGTTACATCCACACACATTCAGACACCCCAGCCTGAGCCTTTGAGGAAGATGAGCACTTCTCACTTGGCTCCTTCTTCTGTTCCATCTTTTAGAAACTGAAAGACAAGAAAGATGATTACTTTACAGTTTTGTATGTCATTTCTGTGTATACCCATCCCTCACTAAATGCGGGATCACAATGTGTGATTTCACTATTCTACCAGTCTCCCCTCTTATGGGGTCAGAGTTTACTACTGTGTGGTTGAGTGCAGTTAAAAGTGCACCAAAACTTCAGTCTTCTCTGTATATTATTTGTTTGCTCTATTCAATTTCTCTTTGCGCGAGATTTCACGGAGCATAATCCCCACATAAAGTGAAGGATGGGTGTACTCTTAAAGAATAAGCAAGTTGTTTCTGAAGTATGCTATACTTATTTTTTACCGTGAAATGTTCACTATAGGCCTTAAGGTATATCTTTCGAAAGATGCTCACCCTAAATCCAATTTTCTATAGGCCATGTACCTTGCCAAATATAGTTTTGCCAACCACGAGGTCCTCCATGAACATAACCTCAGCGGTTGGAAATGAACTGCTGTAGTGTCTTTAAGGGCTCAGGTGCTTAGTCTGTTTATCTTTTGATGGTGTGTAGGCTAGGAAACAAAGGTTTTCAGGTTTAATTTAAGATGATAAATTGAATTCCATTCAGATACAAGCAAAAGTAAGAGCTGATGTATTTCTGCTGTCTTTCTTTGCTGCATTGCATCAGCAGACCAGTGTAACCTTACATGACCCATTTAAAGATAAGGGAAAACTAAGTGCTTCTCTCAAGGTCTGCATCATTATTGTGTATCACCTGTGTGGCCAAATCTCAAGTTCTGGTAAACTGTTATGTGTCACCTGTATGGCCAAGTCTCAAGGTCTGCATCATTGATGTGTGTCACATGTGTGGCTTAGTTTGAAGGTTTGGATCATTGTTGTGTATCACTTGTGTGGCCTAGTCTTAAGGCCTGGATCAATGTTATGTCTCACATGTGTGACCTTGTGTCAAGATCTGGATCATTGCTTTGTTTCACTTGTGTGGCCTTGTCTCAAGATCTGGATCACTTTGTCATCTGTGTCACTGAATATCAATGTCTAGATCACTAGATCATTGTTGTGTGTCACATGTGCCCTAGTATCATGGTCTGGATTACTGTTGTGTATCATCTGTGTGGCCTACTATCAAGGTCCTGATCACTGTTTTGTATCACTTGTGTGGCCTAGTGTGAATGTCTTGATCACTGTTGTGTTTCATGTGTGTGATTAATTGATTAATTTTGTGGAATTTATAAAGTTCTAGAACCTAATGGTTATTTAGAGCATTTTAGCTTGAATAGATTATCTAAAAATCTTAGATTGTTTACTCAGGATTATATGTTTTGGCTTTCTTTAAAAGATACATAAAAATTTTAAACTATAATATAAAACAACAATTTGGTTTCCTTTAAAAAGTTTATCTATCTCTTTACATTGATATTGTTGTCTAAAATTTTCTATTAATTTTACTCCTTTCAGTGTTATTGTATAATTCAGATTTGATTCTGAGATTCCTATATTTTTGGCATTTCAGTTGAACATCTTTCTTGATGGTATTACAGTTGCAGGTGTCACATACTAGGACAAGTCTCTTCTCCACCGAGTGACCACGAGTCAAAGTAGTATGACTGATTCCTCAGTCAAAAAAATGTCTCAAAATGGTGATTCCTGTTAAAGGAAAAATGCTATACATTAATTTTTTTTTTTTTTGTGTGTGTGTGTGTGTGTGCAGGAAGGGCTTTCAGATCCCATTTAGCTTGCCATTTACATCTAACAATGCTCTGTTTTGCTCATTAAATCATTATGATATTTTTTTTTCATACATATTCGCTTTTTCCTGCATTAGCAAGGTAGCGTTAAGAACAGAGGACTGAGCCTTAGAGGGAAAATCCTCACTTGGCCCCTTCTCTGTTCCT